>JASKGO010001783.1:0-12682 GCA_030556065.1 Holobus sp. GC000080
AGCGGTTAAATTTTTTTGAAAAATTATTTTGGTATTTCTAAATGCTCCTTTAAATTCTTTATTTGGAATTGAAAAGAGTTTTTAAAAATAATTAAAATTGTAAAAGTTATCGCAAAATTTCATATTGCAAAATGGTGATTTTCCATACTCGGTTTGATTTTTTTTTATGTTTTATTTAATTTTGAAGCGGTAAAATTTTTATAAAAAATTCTTTTGGTATTTCCAAATGCTCCTTTAAATTCTCTATTAGGAATTGAAAAGAGTTTTTAAAAATAATTATAATTGTTAAAGTTATCGCAAATTTTCATTCTCAAATACGATTTTCAAACTCTCACTTTGATTTTTTTTTTGATATTTTATTTAATTATAAAGCGGTTAATCTCTCTTTTTTAACAATTACTTGTTTATTAATAAAATAAATTAATAATAATAATAAAAATAAATTTTAGTATTGTTGTTTCAGATAATAGTGGGCGATTGTATGCAAGCATTGGATGTTTTCATTGAAGAGGGCCGTAAATTCGATTACGTTTTTGGCGATTTAACCGACATTCCGATTGCCACAAAAGACGACGTCTCTGCAAATAAAGTCTGGGACTTTATCCTGAAAATTCTTCGTTTATCCTTTAAGATTCTCAAAGAAGACGGTAAATTTATGACTCATGTAAGTAAAACTTTGATTTTTTTTTTGCCTTAAAAATGTTTTTTTAAATCTTTTTAATGAAAAAAATAAAAATTAAATAAAAAAAAAAAAATTTTTAGGGTAACGGAACAAGTTGCGAAGAATCCCTGAAAAAATACGAAGAGCAATTACACAAATTGGAGCCACCGGTGAGCATTAGCAAGAGCACGGCGTTCGTGCCGTCCTTCCTGGAGGACTGGGTCTTCTATCAGATCCAGTTTGCCGCCGAGAACGGCCAGAGCGACCGATCAGCGAAGTGACAATCGTCCGGCGGCAATGGGTACACTGCAATTGTCGATCGCCAGCAATTATAGCACACAGTTATAACGTTACTGTTAGGATTTAGGCGATTTCTTCGAGTCACGTCAATCGAATTTAAATTTAAACTGCTGCAATTTTCGATTTGTTTAAATTTAAAACGAAAAACAAAACAATCTAATACTAGAAGTCATAATTATATTAAACGTGAAGTACAAGAAAAGAAGACTCGCTTTCTGTTTGCTGAGGAATTAATTAGGAATTAATTAAGCTAAGTAATTGAGAGGAATTCAGAAGTACAGTAGTTAAGGTTGAAGAATTAAGAGGTGGTTAAGGAAGGAAGATCTCGTCGAAGGGCACCTTGGTGAAGATCAGATTGGCCACCTGCAGGTAAACGGACGCGAAGGTTTTCTCGTAGCCGTCCTTGACGCTGCCGTAGACCTCCAAGGCGTTGTCGTTCATCACCTGGAGCACGGTGTCGCTGAGCTCGCGGTTCCCGTCCACCAGGTTCTCGAAGTGGTAGCTGATCTTCTCCAGCTCCCACAACTCCTGCCAGTTTGTCAAGCGGATGTGACGCTTGCTGTTCTTCGTGAAGAATTCGCAGGTGAGTTTATGCACAGCTTTCATATTTTCTTATTAAATTAAAAGAGAAAAAAGTTTTAAATGAAAAAATTCAAAAAATTCTGTTAAAAAGATGTTTTTTGTCACTCTACCGGAAGTAATGTTGAATTTCCCGAAACCGTTGATGGTAAATAGTAGCATTTTCCCTTCGAATTTGTAGTGGTCACCGGACATGACCAGTTTATCGGTGTGCGTCACGAAAGTCATATGGCAGTCTTCCGGTTTCAATGATATGCTGCAAATTGTTACAAATTTTCATTCGTTTTTTGCTTTATTTTAATTTTTTCTAATTTTTTTATTGATTTTTCGTTTGCTTTCAGTTTATTTATTAATTTTTCTGTTATTTTTTCTTTATTTCTCAATTTTTGTCTTATTTTTTGTTTATTTATTTATTCTTCTGTCATTTTTTGTTTGTTTTGTGTGTTTTTTTTTTTTTCTTATTTATACCAGGTGTCTTTCTTTTATTTGACCGGTTTGATTGTTTTGCATTTGCAAAAACTAGTAAGTCAATTAAAACGAAACAAAAAACAAAAAGCGAAAAAAAAGTAAGACACCCGGGGTATTTTGCGAAAAGCTTACTCGGCCGACTCGAATTTGGAGAAAACGGCACCGTAAACTTGGGCGTCGTTGTACTCCTGATTTAAATCGACGCTGCCGCCGTTTCCGCCAATCGTAACCTTCTTCACGAGGGTCGGCTCCAAAACGGGCACGCCCAATTCGCTGAAGCCGTCCTTGAGGGCTATCAATGCCGGGCCGACAGCGTTCTTTACGCACTCATTGAAAGCTTCTGGTCCCTTTGATAGATGGCACAGGGTGAATGCTTTTTTTTTTGCAACATAATTTTTTAAAATTATTTATTTAATTATTATTTTTTTCCTTTTTCGGGGTTTACTTACGTAAATTATATGCTAAATTAACAGAAAAGAAGCACGCGAACAATATTATTAAGAATTTCATTGCCATGGCTACTATTTTACTGTTGTTTTTTTTTAGTCTTAAATTTTAACAGTTTAATACTTGAAAACAAACTGACAGTGACATGGCTTGCTTTACTTATATTTATATGCATCGCAGTGGCGTCAATTACAAATTTTTACAAGTGCTAATTAATGTTGTTAACGCAGTAGTTAGCAAATCGTTACAAGTGTTTAATAATTAGTAATTATTACCGTCTTGCGTGTATTTCGTGCTTTAATGAAATTAATTGCTGTATGAATTGCAATAATGTTTCCTTTTTGGTTTTGTTTTTAGTATAATTTAAATTAATTTTGTTTTCGTGGTTGAATCTTAGAATTATTTCATTGCGCCATCTACTGAGTAGAAGAGACGGTCCTCGGTTTCGTTTTTTATGACGTTTTGCTCCTGAAACAGAAAAAAAGTTTTTTTTTTTGCAAAAAAAGCTGTTAACGAGAAAAACAGCTATAAAAAAAGAAAAGAAACGATTTACCTGATCGGTTTGTCGCCAGAAACATTGTAGAAAATTGACAGCGCGCTGACAGCGGTCCATCGACTCCTGATTGGTGCAGCCGAACATCACGTGTTGCATCGTTGCCACGGTGATGCTACCCGTTTCTCGCAGCATGCGATGTATGGTGTGCACTTCGAAACCGCCCTCTTGATCCATCCAGCCGTATCGTTCGAACAAACAATGCAGGAAACAATTGAAATTCTCGTCGCGATTTTGGTGCAGTTTTTTATTGATCAACACTTCGTTGATGGTGCCTTATTTTTTATTTAATTTTATAATTATAAATAATTAAAAAACAAAAACAAAAAGCAAAATTAATTATAAAAGTAAATCAAGTAAAATAATGAAGAGGAAAACTTACGCATAGTTACCGGAGAACTTTCATTGCAAATTTTAATGAAACGCCAATCGGTTTGATAATCGTTTGCTTCAATCAGCTTCGGATCGGCAAACAATGCCAGGAAAAGCAAAGGAAAAATAAAAAAGTTCCTTAGCGCCATCTGATTTTCTGTTTACACCCCAAAGTTACTGTCACTGCAAATGTCAAACGCAAACTGAATACAATTAAAATCAGGGTCTTTTTATAAGATTTTTTAAGTTGCGTGGGCAGTTGCTTGTAATCTGCTTGTGCCGAGAAGTCAGTGACCTTTTTTTTTTGAGATGAAAAGATGAAATTATCAGCATTACTTCTTCCGGTATAGTCGTTGCTCTTATCTCTCCGTACAGAAAGTTGCCTAGCATTTTGGTGTAAGCTAATAGGGCTGCCTAGGGAGCGGTGCCGTTTTCAAATTTCCTGAATTCGTTGGCGGAACCCACAACAACAAAACGAAAACAAAAGCAAAAAAAGGCGCGCGCTTAGCGCAGTTTCGTGGGAATATAACTTGCGGCTATTAATAATCCATTAATTACCGTCTAATCCGAAACTGGTTTTCGTAGAGCTGCGCTCGCCGCTGTTGTCTCTGTTGTTGCCCGTTTTGATTCAGCGTGTGTGGAATTCCTTGAAGAGAACGTGACGCGGACAATATAAACACACAAAACAAGTGAATCGATAAAATACATTTACAATTTACGTCTTATAGAAAAGAAATAAGACGTGTATATTAAATATAAATACTTACTGTGTGTGTGTGTGTGTGTGTGTGTGTGTGTGTGTATTGTGTAAGAGAGAGTATAAACAATTTTCGGAGTGATAAGTTTTTGTTTGGCCCCATTTAGTTGGTGACCTTTCGCTCGATGCGATCGACTTTCGCGTTTAGAATTGTTACGTTGCGCTATTATGTTTTGCGGCCACTGTAGAAAAGGGCCCTTCGATGCTTCCACTGGTAACCGCAACGAAAGAAATGCATTTGTTGTGACTTTTAGTTTATTGTTAGTGCTGTCTTTCGTGGTAACGAAGAATGGCGTCCACGCGCAAATCGAAAGCCCGTGTCCCGGAGTGTTCCGTTACCTGGCAACCGAAGGACCTGCTGACGGCAGATGGACCGGCGAAATCGATCTGTCAACCGATGACGAACTGCACGGCGTCTGGATACATCTAGTGCTTGACAAAAGAGCCAATTTGCTTTTGGTAATTTACCAATTTTTCTCAGAAGTTCTAAAAAGTGCATTTTACCACAACATTGCTTTGAAAAAAATTCAAATTTCCGCTTAGTTTTGCAAAAATTCAAAATAAACCTGGTGACAGATGTCATCCGAAAATTGACACATGACATTTAATAAAATATTTTGTTTTCTGCGAGTTTAACCGATTCGAATCGAATGTAACCGAATAAACTGAAAAAATACGTTGCAGAATTGGTTCGGCGAATCGTCGACCACCGATAACATGCAGTACGCCATCCGTCGACCGGAATATAAACTTTTACCCGGCCCAAAGGTGGTTGTAAAGGTACAAGTGAGCTACAATGCTGCGGAAGTGGCGCCGCAAATAAAATCGATCCGTTTGAACGGCCGTTCGATTTGTTCGGCCGATACGAAGAAAAAGGTGCGCACGACGGAACCACCGAAACCGTTCGTCAGTCACCACATCACCGAACCGTACGAAGACGACGGTCTAACCCTGCAGCCGACATTCGGTTCCTTTGGGCGCTTGCCAGAGGATAAACTCAATGGTAATCTGCTGGGTTTCAGTGCGGGTCGACGCACGGAATCGACCACCGTACCATTTGGTACCACATTCGCAAAGGTATCCTCGCCGCGCCCACTGGTGCCGAACAAATGGTACGACGAATCGGAACAGGTAACTGCAAAGACAACGTTGCCGCCACCACGCCCACTGAATCCCAACAAATGGTACGACGAATCGGAACGGGCGGTCACTGCGAAAACATCGCTGGTGCCACGCCCATTGGATCCCAACAAGTGGTACGATGACGGCCTCTCGTTGCCCTTGGCGACTACAGCTTCCAGTGGGCGTCGGCCTGCCAGTCAACAGCAGCAGCAGCCGCAGCCGCAGCAAGAGGAGCAAACGCGCAGGCCCAGTAGTAGGCCTAGTAGACCGAAACCGGTAGCATCGCAGCCTTCTTCCGAGGAATTCTTCGCTGGTGATTTTAATTTCCGCCCTTCGAAGCCGAAGAATCCGCCCCGGGTGCTGGGAAAGGAGGAGAAATGCGGGGTCTCTGTACCGAAAGCAGTGGGTTTGATAACGCACGGAAGGAACGCCCTACATGGTAGGTTTTTCCAACCATTTGTTAGTAAGGTTTTAGTAAACGGTGGGCGTTACAGGGGCGTGGCCTTGGCATGTGGCAATCTTTGCGCCGGACGGCCTAGGAACGAAATACATTTGCGGGGCTAGTCTTATAACGAAGCGTCATGCCATAACGGCCGCCCATTGTGTGACCAGACCCAACACGAACACGCCCAGCGATGCCGAGGGACTCCTTCTGCATATCGGGCGCACCAATCTGAAGCGTTTCGGGCGTGAGTCGCAGGACCGCCACGTGGACCGCATCATTGTGCATCCCGAGTACAATAATGTCAATTACCATCACGATGTGGCCATCCTAGTGATGAACCAACCTACTCAATATACTGATTACGTGCGCCCCATCTGTCGCTGGCATCAATCCTATGACAATTCGATTGTCAATAAGCTAGGCAAGTATAGAGGGCACTATTTGTTACCCCTTTTTTCATTGCAGTTTTCATCAGTTTTCTTCAAATTTTCCTCTAAAAAAGAAAAACCTTAATATTTGAAAATTTGCGATAACAGGAACTGTGGTCGGCTGGGGTTTCAACGAAGAGTTCGAGATAACGGACCATTTGCAGGAGACGAAAATGCCGGTCGTGGAGACCGTCACTTGTATTTACTCGAATCCGGACGTGTTTTCGCGCGTCACCAATGGCAACTACACTTTTTGCGCCGGATTTCTAAACGGCACGTCTGTGTGCAATGGGGATTCCGGAAGCGGGATGTTCTTCAAGCGCCCCGATCCCGACAACGGGGAAACGGAACGCTGGGAACTCAGGGGCATCGTGTCGGTTGGTCAGCCGAGGCAAAACCGGCCGCATCTATGCGATCCATTCGGTTACACCGTTTTCGTGGATCTGTACAGCTACAGCCAATGGATCACGAATAACATTTATGATGAATGATGAAGGTTATGTTAGGTTAGGATAAGCTGATAAACTGGATAAGTCATTTTAGGCAAAGCAAGCAACGATAGTCTGATAGGATTGATTGTTAAGTGTAATTTATATGTTTTTAATGTTACGATATGTTAGGAAAACAGCACGAAATGATAACTGGATAAATGCTGTGTGATTTAAATAGGTTCTTTATAAGGTTATGTTTGATTTTGTTTTTTTTTTCCGAATTGTTTTCACTTTATGTGAAATAATGATTACCGGGGAAATACCGCTGCGGTTAATAATATTAATGATGAATTAATTGCCGAAACCGAAACTAATTAGTAGTACATAGAAAAAATGTGATAAACAAAGCAACAAGCAAACTGGTCGACCTTGAAAGTGGTTGCATTTCAATATTTCATCTGCTGGTGAGCAACAGAAACGGGAAAACCATGAACAGTAGCAAAAAAAGCTGCAAGATATGGTTCGCTGGACACTGGCCGTTCTTCTGGTTGCTTACGCGAAGAGCCAAAGCAACGAAAACGACGAGAACAGCTGTCCGGAGGTTTCCATTCAGCATCTTGATGAAGACTCCTATGAAGCTGTTGTCTACTACAAACTGGACTACGATTCGCTAGGGGTGTGGATGCAGGTGCAGTTCGATGGTAAAATCAACCTGTTAACTGTAAGCATTTCTATTTTTATTTGAAAGTTTTTGAAAATTGGGTAAAAACAATTTTTTTTTCTTTTAGAGTGGCTTCGGACCAGTGACTTCACAAGACAACAGTAATTTCTACATAATCGACGAGAACTTCCAATTGCCGAAGTACGTGTACAAGCACGTGCGTTTCAAAGTGCGCTTTAATGCGGCGGTGAGGAGGCCGCAAGTGCAGTACCTGTACATCAATGGTGTGAAGAGATGTCCGACTGAGGAAACTTTCAATTTGCATTTTAAGGACGACGCTCTGGTGGAGCACTCCACTATTCCGTTTATTGATATAGAAGACTAATTGCGTAATAAATGTGTTAAGTTAATGCGTCAAGACGAAGCATCCTTTGAGAATGCGGCGCATTATCGTGCGACGTCCCCCGGGCGTCGCCATTCGCGCCTTCCAGCCGTGCCGCTTGATCCTTTTGCGTTCGCTCGGACGCGGAAAATGGATTCGTATCACCGTGCGAACACTTTGCAAACCCAAAAGGTTGTTTTGACCAGTTGCAGAGACGTAATTGTCCAAAATTTGACTGCGAACTGTGTTGGTATTGGAAATTATGCTTGTGCTTGCTGGTCTGCAAGGAAATAGTTTTGAAAACTATGCGGAATTAAGGATTGAGACTTACTTTACTAAATTCGACACTAATCTTGTAAGAAACGACATTTTTTAAGCGTGTTTTAGCTGTTTTTGTTGCTGAAAATCAATCGCCACAAATTTCATAACCTTAAATTTGTTACTTAAGTTTTCTAAAGCAATGGTTACACTTAATATCAATATTTGAAAAAATTGATTTGAATTTACAAAAAAAAATTATTTTTCTTTAAAAACAAATAAGAGAGAAATTATCAAAAGTATTAAAATAATTATTAAAACCCAAAACAGTAAAAAACTACTAGAAAATAATAAAAAAAATTACAATTAAAGAAAAGCGTGTAGCGCTACCTTTAACAATTCAACAAATCATAACCTACAAATTACTGACAAGTAAACAGGAAGTGAATTAATTAAATTTTGCTTGTTTTCAGTGAATTTTAAGTGAAAATCAAGCAGAAAAAATGAATCCTTCCGAGACACCGGCGTCGCAACGCCTCACCAACGACGATTTCCGCAAATTGCTAATGACGCCGAGGTCTACGCCATCGGGTGCACCGCCTCCTGGTTCCATCCGGGAAGCAATGCAATCAGCGTCCGCCACAGGTGCCAACACTGCGATGCCGCCTCCGAAGGACGACAAAGGCGAAGAGCGTCGCAAGAAGAAGTCGTTTTATGCGAAATTAAAAAAACAGGAAGACACCAAGATGGCTGAACTGGCTGAAAAGTACAGAGATAGAGCCAGCGAAAGGAGACAGGGCATCAATCCCGATTACCAAGGCGAGGATCCGATGAATACTGCTCAGGCATACAGAGCGGTGGCGCCAGATTTAAAATCCGGATGCGATGCGGCGGAAAGACGGCGCCAAATGATCCAAGAATCCAAGTTTTTGGGTGGCGACATGGAACATACTCATTTAGTGAAAGGTTTTTGCTTGTTATTTCGAAATTTTAAAGTTTTTTTCAATTGTTTTTCGCCTTGCAGGGCTGGATTATGCGCTTTTGCAGAAAGTCCGCTCGGAAATTACAACCAAAGAGATGGAAGTTGAGGAGGAAATGGAAAGATTGGCCAGCAAGAAGATTGTGGAGGAGAAAAAAGACGCGCAGGCTAAGAAACCGGAAGAGGAGGAGATGCAGTTCCGGACGCGACTAGGGAAAAACGTTTTCCAAATGATAAGCTCCATGAAGGCGCCCGTTGAGAAATTGGAACTCTTCACGCCGGGCCGAATGGCCTATGTTATTGATCTAGGTATTTTTTTTTCGTTTTTTGTTTTATTTTAAAAAACAAAGACTTTCAATTTAGTCGCCTCCGTAACAAATAAATTTTGTTTTCAATGTGACAGATGACGAAGCGGAAACCGACATACCAACCGTTTTAATAAGATCACGCGCTGAGGTCCCCTCATTGGAATCCTCAACAACTTTAACAACAAACGACATCGTCATAAACAAACTGACGCAGATATTGTCGTATTTGCGGCAAGGCAGTCGTCGCAACAAGAAATCAAAGCGACAGGATGCGCGTCCAATGGATTTGGAACCGGAGCCGAAAAAAGGAAGAAATCACCACGCCGAGGACTCAATTTATGGCAATATCGGCGACTACGTTCCTTCCGGCAACAGCAAAAGATCGCGCAATCAGCAGCAGCAACAGCGGCCCACTTATTTCGACGAGAAGCAGCCGCAGGAAGAGGTACCACCTGCACCGCTGTTGTCCTCAGTATCGAAGGGCGCTTTGAAATCCGCGGCCATTTTGAATCGCTTGACGCAGGAACCGGAAGGCTACGCCGAGTGTTATCCGGGCCTGGAGGAAATGAACGACGCCATCGACGATTCCGACGACGAAGTAGATTATTCGAAAATGGATTTGGGCAACAAAAAGGGACCCATTGGACGTTGGGATTTCGATACTGCCGAAGAATATTCCGACTACATGAACCAAAAGGAAGCGCTGCCGAAGGCCGCTTTTCAATACGGTGTCAAGATGGCTGACGGGCGCCGTTCCCGGAAGCACAAGGATAAAAACGAGAAGGCCCATCTTGACCGCGAATGGCAGAAAATTCAAAATATTATTCATAAGAAATAAGTGCTGCCAGCTGTTGCTAAAGTGGAAAACTTACCACCAAATTTTGCAGGTTAGATTTTCCATGATGTTTTTTATTTGATTATTGCAAAATTTTGCAATTTACAAAGTTCAAAGGTAGTTTCCTAAGTTACAATTAACTTTAATTAATGTATTTAATGTAAATAAGCAGTGCGTGCAATGTTTGCTGGTAAAAGATTAGCTTCTACTGCATTGAAAAGCAGAAACTATGCGATAAAAGCTGCCACTGGTGGGGAAATTAAAATACCTGTTCCCTGGGGACATGTAGCGGGTAAATTATGGGGCCCCGACGATCAAAGACCGATTGTCACCTTCCACGGATGGCAGGTATTTTTTTTTTCATTATTATTTATTATTTACTTGATTTTACTTAAAAAAAAACTTTTTTTTAGGACAATTGTGGATCTTTTGATCGGTTGATTCCCGTTCTTCCCAAGCACCTAAGTTTCCTAACGTTAGACTTCCCAGGGCACGGATTAAGCAGCCGGATACCTCCAGGAATGTTTTACCACAATACAAATGGCCCGATGCTCATCAGAAGGCTGCAGAAGTACTTTGAGTGGCCGCAGATCAGTCTGATGGGTCATTCGCTGGGCGGAATCACTTCCTTTACCTACACTGCCCTCTTTCCGGAATCCGTGGATCTCTGCGTTTGCATCGACGGTTTAAATCCGTTGATTAATGCGAAGCGACTGGAAAGAGTGCGCCAAAGTATTGATGCTTGGCTGAAGTACGACGAAATGGCGCAAGCAACGAACAAAAAGGAGCCCCCCGTTTACAGTTGGCAGCAAATGGAACAAATGCTGCACGAGGCCACCAGGAAATCCGTCGACGTCGACAAATGCCGTTATATTTTGGAGCGCAATGTGAGCGCTTCGAAAGTGGCCAAGGAAAAGTACTTTTTCCATAGGGATCCTCGCTTGAAGAGCGGCCCGCTGGTTAATTGGCCTCTGGAGGATATTCTAGAGGCAACCAGACGTATCAGCTGTCCGTTGTTTGCTAGTAAATCAGAACAGGGACATATGGCAAGCAATGAAGCGGTTTTCAAGCAAGTTTTAGAGATTTTACAAGGGAAAAAAGAGTGCGAATTGCATTCTGTTAACGGTACGCATCATGGGCATCTAAATGAACCGGAGATTTTTGCGGAAATCTTAACAAAGTTCTTGGAAAAGCATGCTGGGGGCGATAGAAGTAATGCAAATTTGCAGAAAATGGATTTTCTTTAAATAAATGGTAAATATTTTATTTTATTTTTGTTTTTTTTTTTTTGTTCTATTTACTGGAAAATTTGCTTACAGTTTGTAATTTATTGCTGCAGCATTTCTGATGTTTTATATTTTAAATTGATTCTTTTTTTAATTTGTTAATTGTTTAATAATTGCAAATTTAGCATTTTTTATAATTATTTAAAAAAAATTTATGGTAGACAACCTGTTGTTTAAAAAAGTGTAATTGCAGTTGCATAAGCAGTTGAAGTGTTTTGTTGTGGTCATTCACTGCTTTTAACACGATAATTATTGTTAATTAACTAAATATGCAAAAATAATAATAATAAATGCTGCATTAATATTGAGAAGTTGTAAGTAAGTGTTTTTTGTAATTTGTTTTCGCTGAATTTGCCTTATTTTTCCACAGATTTCTTTGTTGTGTGAACATAACCTAACTTTGGGAAACTTTGGATTTTTGGAAAAAGGAAATTTCGAAAATGCCTAAGCCGTCGACACCCAGAAACAAAAAGAGCAAGAGTAAATATCAACAATTTTAAATTTATTTATAATTAACTGTATAAATTTGCAGGTAGATCAAGAGTATCGAAAGTACCATCAACACCAGCTGCTCCTGCAATACCGGAACCTTTGACTTATGAAGAAGCCCAAAAGATGGTCCAATTTGAGATAAACGGCCACTGTATTCGCGTGAATATAAACGATACTATTCCGATTTGCAGTTTGGAGGACTTTCCCGATGTAAAACAAGAGTCTGCTGATAATTCTAAGCAAGAGGAAGTTAAAGAAATCCAATTGCCTGAGGCTATGTACAAAGAACTGGATGATTACAATGTTTGCGATGCTCCGCCGCGCCCCAATGCCTACATCCGCTTCATAGAGAAAAGCGTCGAGGAACTGGACGGCGAAGTGGAATACGACGTCGACGAGGAAGACACCGCCTGGTTGAGTTTGATTAATAAGAAACGGGAGGACAGCGGCATTCCGGCCGTTTCCGTTGATTCGTTGGAACTGCTGATGGATCGCTTGGAGAAGGAGTCGTACTTCCAGGCCAGCGCCAACGGGCAAACCGGAAGTGTGGTGGATGACGATGCTGTTTGTTGCATTTGCATGGACGGCGAGTGCCAAAACACCAATGTTATCTTGTTCTGCGACATGTGCAATTTGGCAGTGCATCAGGATTGCTACGGCGTGCCTTATATTCCCGAAGGACAATGGTTGTGCCGCAGGTTTGTCTTTTTTTTTTGGCTTTTTGTTCATTTCCGGTTCGATTTTTTTTGATGTTTTATTTAATTTTGAAGCGGTTAAATTTTTTTGAAAAATTCTTTTGGTATTTCTAAATGCTCCTTTAAATTGTTTATTAGGAATTGAAAAGAATTTTTAAAAATAATTAAAATTGTAAAAGTTATCGCAAAATTTCATATTGCAAAATGGTGATTTTCCATACTC
>JASKGO010001784.1:0-10944 GCA_030556065.1 Holobus sp. GC000080
CCGCCAGATTGATATCAAATCAAATAAAGGCTAAAGTAAACTAAGTGTGAAATCCATAATCATTACTTCTTTGCGTTATTTATCATCCTGGAACCTACGTGCTGAAAGACAAGAGTCAATCAACGTAATCCGCACAGCAGTTTTATATTTTTGTTGAGCGGGATTTTGCTATTTTTTACATTCTCTTCTAATGAAAATATGGAGGTAAATTAACAGTAAAAAGGTGATTTTTTATAGAAAATACAACCTGGGACTTGTAAAGTTAAAAAGTTATATTCAAAAATCAAATGTTTACTACAACGATAACGTAAAGTACTGTTTTACATCCACTTGCATTACCTTCAAATATATTTTTTTTTATAATTTCATTGAAAATAATAAAATACCTAGTTTGAACGGTCTCTGCTGTTTCCAATAGAAAGTAAAATAAGCCTGCAAAAGGTCGCTAGACGACGATGTCACTTTACTGCTTTAGGAAAATCATTCAGTTTACTTCCCGGTACAAGTAATGTCAATACAATATAATAATTGGTGCATAGTTTTAAAGCACTTAAACTTCCTTATAAATGCTCAATATGTGTAGAAGTATTTCTATCCTACACATTAAAAAATGTTTTTTTTTAAGAACAATTTTTACGTATTGTGCAAAAGATTTTTTCCATCACATTACTTATTGCCAGTGATATTAAATGTGATTCTAGTAATTAATTTTATCGCAGCAGAAGTCAACAAGAGGATTAACTAGACGATTAAATTGAATCAGGAAAATGCGAAGACATTAAATAAATTGTATACACTGCAAACGGTATCTGATTAAAAATGAGACATTATAGTGTGCAACATCAAAGATAATAAACGGTAGTAATTTGGGAAAATTCGCTTACAAAGCACAATGATTGTAAGTGGCAGTAGGACAAGCTGAAAACAATGCGCACTTTATGCGAACTTAAAGCGTGCTGTTAATTAGCACAAAGTTTCAATTCGCAGGTAATTTATGCAATTTATTCACTGCAAATGCCGCTAATTTGAATACCATAAAAGTCGAAATTATCATTGGAGGAAACACGTTTTTCACGCAATACTTACTATACAATAAGACTAACATTATAATGTTGCCGACTATGGTCGCGACGTATTTGGGTTAGTGGAAATGTCTTCGATTTATGGACATCAACACTTTGCACAAACGTTACGATTGCCGATCACGATCCTCTTCGGCATTGCATTCATTTATAAATTTCGGTGTGCCGCCGATCTACACGCGGCTTAATTAATATTCCGCCTATATGTAGAAGCTATAGGCGAACCGTTTAAATGGAACTCGTGTAATAAACGCAGCTATAGTCGGTAAAGGCTTTCAGTGCACGCGATACAAACGAAATATTATTTAATTGAATATCGCTGCCGACTGATGCGATGCTTAATGAACTATGTTGAATCCACGCATGTATATGTGGCCATTAAAGAGCGCTCGCTGGAAAAAAAGGAAGAGCAACTAGCTTTTTATGTGAAATCAATCAACATTTTTCTGTGCTAGCCTAGTGTTTGCTTGCGTACGTATACGTTCGTCCTGAACGAATATATACGAGTATGGCTGCAGCTTTCAATCGAAACAAAAAGTTTAATTGCAATTGCGAAGAAAGTCACTTCCGGTAAGCGGTGGTCGTTCGATGCGCAGATAATAACAATAATTCATTACAAATATAAATACACATGGAAAGATAAAGAAAATTTCAGCGATTGCAATCGCTATATATAATATTAGTACGGTAAAACCGGAGAACAGTAAAATGGAAACTGTGAAATTAATGGCTTCGCCGCCGTGAAATTGTCCACCCGATTTTTTTCATTAAACACTTACTTTTACAATTACTTTTTCTCCGAGAGATCTTTTTTCCTCTGACTATGAAACTGTCGTAGAAAATTTAATTTTACAATTGTTAATTAATTTTATAAAATTTTCTAGTATTGCTCACTATTAATTGCATGTTACCAGAGAGGTGAAACTTTTATTTGCATTCGCAGAAAGCACAAAGTAGCAGCTCATTAAAATATATTTTTTATATTTTTAAAAACCAGAAAGCTTTAATGCTGCGATACGAATTTTTTTTTCGACTCGACTTGAATTATTTGCTTGAAGCTTTTGTGACGTCTCGCAAAAATTGGTTTCATCAAAAATGTAATAATTAGTAGACATCCTCCATCCGCTTTTATTGGGAAACTGAGCAATTAAAAAAGTTCAACTTCAAAGGCATAAATAGAAGCTATTTCAACTTAAACTTAAAAGTATCAAAAGCAAAATCATTAACAAGTCTTAGGGAGCGCCATGGAACGTTAAGTTCCTCTTTTATAGATTACTGATAATTATGTCAGATAATTATATAAAAAAAAAAACTAAGCTAAAGGTCTATAAATAAATAAAAACTTTGAAACTAATTGTCAAGTAAAGGATTAATTAGACTAAAACAAAAAGCAACAACTAAATAGTTTTTAATGACAATTGGACTGCAACAATCCTTGCAGTCCTTGGAACCTGTAATCCCTTAGCACGGTAATTACCAGTCGAACAATCAAACAGATCACTTTGTTCGAATGTTGTAATCCTTTGTTTCAGTAAGAAGGTTACCGAGTAATTAAAACGAATTTCGCATGTTAATTCTTCCTAAATTACATCGATACCCATTTAGTCCGGTCTCGTGTAGCTTAGGTAAATCCTTGAAGACATGCGAATTAACAATTAAATCCACTAGGAAACTAGACGAAAAACGAATTGTTTATTTGATCGTTTGAATCATTTGTTTAATTAACAATCGAAATAATTAATTAAGCGCATGCAACAGTTTCGACAACAATTTAGATTCCGTGTCCTATTTACAAGCATTCTCAATTTCCCAATCTGAGCGATATTGTCCGCTAGCTTTTATACAGTGAAAAAAATATGTTCGATGTCTGTTTTTAATTGCTGTAAATCCTTTTGAGGAAATCACAGATACATCGCGTAGGCCAAAAACATAAATCGCGCAACAACAGTAAAGAGTTTTTAACTTTCGATCTTAACGCACGTCCTCGTTTCGGAGAAAAAGAGCACGGCAAAGTAAGCAGCTGAATGAAAATTCTCGTAACCGCAGATGGATTCTTCTAAACCACTCGTATAAAAAAAGAAAGAAAAAGAAAATAAAAAAATAGGCAGCAGCAGCATTGTTTCGGTCTGCGGCGCGTTTTTCAGTAATCAGAGCGTCATTTGTGCGTTCGTAAAAAAGGGAGCATCCACAGATGAGAAAGAACAAGGTCGCGAGCTTTTCTTTACACCATCAGCGCACAGATTATTCCGTATGTGGGTTTGCCTTTGTAACAAGGGCTTGGTGCTGAGCAAATAGCATAAAACCATTTTATGAGCAAAGAGATAAGAGACCCAAAGTACACCAATCAAACGACAATAAAAGAAACCAACCAACAAAATATATGCTAAACTCAAAGTACTTGACTTTGTTTCGAATTTAACCAGAAACTCCTAAAAGGACTTTAAGTCGCATTGACGTTCGTAGAGTTTGCAATTTACCATGTCTAATAAAATGGCAGTAATCCCAGTGCGGATGCATATATCACAATTATCCTTCAGAGGGACACTTCACTAGTTTCAGAGAAAACTGCAGCACCGCGCAATCAAGGCACAAACCGAGCGCGGAAAATGGGCAACACGAGCGCACTGCACTGGTCGTCGTCGATGGATCGCGGAAAGCGCACGCAGGAGTTAAGTCACATGCGGTGGACCGGTAAGTAGACTGACCGCGTAACTGAGTCGAAGAACAGCCCGCGCGAGAAGAGCTTATGTCGTATTCACCGGCGGGGGCAAAGAGAGAGTGATGCGATGCCGCTTAGAGTGCGGCTTCTCCGCAGCGCAAACATAGATCTCGTGGTAGGTATAAGGTATGGTAAGGTCTAAGGAGAGAGCCACGCCTGATTTCACGAAATGAAGATATGTGTCGGGATTTTTCTCTCTATACCCAGATCCCCTTTAAAGGTCGACTCCAATTAACGCACTTTCATCCACGAATCAATTAACTGAATACCTTTACTATCTATTATCTAATTCAATTACTTATATTGATTCAATTAAATTTAAATTATTACAAATTTCTAATGAACGGTAAATTTCAAATACCAATTGAAGAATTTTCCTTTAATGATATTTATAAAGATGCTTTGAATTTGATTATATAATTTCTGAGACTTTTCATTTTGCTCATAAAATAGCACGTTATTTTTTTTAATGAAAAGATTTCTCTTCGTTTCTTTAATAAATATAATTAGATACTTATTTTAAAAGGAAATGCCAATTTTCATACGTGTTGAAATCCCCGATCTTCGTTTTTATGAGTTTAAAAAAAAAGCAAAATGTTTTATGACTCTTAAGACCCTTAAAGCAGTCTTTTTTCGTGCTTTATCTTTGAATTCTTGGGGGAAAACGTTTGTCACAGGAGGAAACCATATTTTCTAGAATTGGGTGCAATTGGAGGGCTTAAAATATTTTTTTCATTGTAAATGGAGTAGTTAAAATAATTAAATAATTAAAGAGTTTTAATTATTAATTTTTTTCTTATTTCATTGCTTTTACATTGTCAATATTAAAGTCATTTATTGTAAAATCAATATTAAAAATATAATACAGAGTGTTGAATGAAAATAAAAGTATTTTTTATCAAAGAGAGTATCAAGAACGCTTTAAAATATATTAATTAGTTAAACTAGCTGCAATCTTACTTGATCCTTCTAAAGATTGGGGCATTATTTAAAGTATCTTCATAGTAAAAGAAAAATTTTAATCTTTTAACAACTTTTTTTGTTGGAGTTTTAAATCTTTGATAAGTAAATTAAAAAAAAAGGTTTATGCAGTTTATACATAGAGCTGAATTTCACAGTGAAATATTGGAATTTCGAAAGTCGATTTAAAATTTACCATATTTGGTTCATGGACCTAGTATGTAGGTAATTTTTTTCAGAATTAAATGATATAATTACAAACAGAAGAAAAGGGAAAAAAATATTTAAAAAGTATTTAACAAAAACAGTGTAAAGTGTAAAAGTAAACTAAAAAGCTAACACCGATCAGCCTGACCTCTAATCCGAAAAACCGCAGCATTTTTGTAGCCGATCTCTTCGGCGAATGCAATAACCGCAATCAGTTGTGCAACAATTTCGTTCCAATGCACTTATGCAGTATAAACTATAAGCGCGCACATTCACATCGACGGCAAACACTGATTCGCATTCGCAGCAACACGATCTCCTAAACCTAAACGAATCGCACGGATTCTCCAATATTCATTATCCGTTAAATATTTGCACAGACGGACGGTATAATTATGACGGTTATATGTTAGAGAGAGCCGTATCGTATATATATATATACTATATATACGCTGATAGTAGCAGCAGCACTCGAGAGTCCTGATAAATGGACGAAACGTCCATAAAAGTTTAGTACTGGTACTTATAAACGTTTCCATGTAAAATATTCGCAGATATCTTGGACAAAACAAGAATAAATAACTTACGCGAACTCATAAAGAGCCAAGTGTTA
This sequence comes from Holobus sp. GC000080, assembly GCA_030556065.1. Classification (NCBI taxonomy): domain Eukaryota; kingdom Metazoa; phylum Arthropoda; class Insecta; order Coleoptera; family Staphylinidae; genus Holobus; species Holobus sp. GC000080. The sequence continues at coordinate 5,582 of JASKGO010001784.1, forward strand.
AGGTCACGGATGGACATGATGGTGGACATTGAAACATGCTGCATGTAACACTCACCTGAAACAAGAGAAAAAGGATGCAAAATTAGATTTAATGGAATGTCATTACAAGACAGGACGCTTCGTCAGGGTAAATGCATCAATTGCATCAATTGCATCAATTGCCGGTTTAACTCGGTTATCGAAGCTGGCAGTTATTAATTTTTGCGCTGTCGTTGCTCCGCACAAGTTAAGTGAACGTTCAAACAGTGCACTTTTAATAATTTAATTGAATCTATGATTACGAATTTTCTTTTTCTCTTCTTTTTCCTATTTTTTACTTTGTTTTTAAATTTTTCACTTAATCAGCAAAAAAATTTGAAAGAATGGCAATAAAATGAACGGAATGAACGTAAAAACTGACAAGTTTGTGTAATTAAATACAAAGTCGGCGGCATAATTTATCTGCATATTTTACCTATATGGCCGCTTCCTATTTGGTTAATAATTTATTCCATTAGCAGTGCTTTAAAACAAACGACGAGGCAGAGTGGGAGGCAATTAATGGACAAATTGCATTGGCTTCTTGTTATTATCAATCAGGAAGATGATAATACAAGTCGTAACGCTTAAATTCGTTATTATCGCGTAAGAATAAAGAGCCTCAGACTATGCTGCTGCTGCTGCTATTATTGCAAGTAAGTAAATTCGTTAGGGAAATAATTACAATAAATCAAAACAACCGTTAATCTCGGCTATGCGCGTACGTACCCATTGCAAGTTCCTCGCTGCAGAAAAAAAAAGTGCATTACATTTTTTGTTATTCGGCGGTCATTTATTATAATGCACTATATTGCATTATTTAATTATTTCATAATTGTTTGTGCGGTAGGCTCGCGCAAGTAAAAGTGGAAGCCGTAATGAGATGTTCTCAATGCACTTAATTGTTTATTCGCAGTGCAAGCTATTTATTTCATGTCGCTGGATTGTTAATGCATCGCTGTGCATTCACTTAATTATAATTAATTAAATGTATAAATGGACGGGTCGTACAGCAGCAGCAGTGCGCCGCGCCGATTACACCTGAAGCAGGCATCAGGCATCAGGCAACCCTTAAATAAATTCGCTACGAAGTTATACTTTAGTTCCACATAAAAGATTTCCGAAAGCGCATAAACGGGACAATTAAATTAAATTATTATAATTAAAAGTGGTTTATAGTGTGGTTTTATGTGCTGGCTAGAGCCATTTTCCTATCTTTACTCTCTAGTACCTTTTTAACACCAATGCCATCTTTTTTTCTTTTTATTTTTCATAAATTTTACGTGCACGAACCTGCGTAAAAGCTCATTGCACAAAAGAAATAATTGGCAAACTAGTTTTTGTTAGTTTTGTTGCGAATTTTATTGTTGCCAAGTTCATTAATTAATGAAATTGTTGTCAATTTTTTGAAGCAGAAGTAAACTTTTTTGTTTACATTGAAATCAGTAAAAATTTGTCACAATATTTGAATCAGGGATCAAAATTTCAGTCAAACGCTTTCAATGCAAATCATTTGAGAAAAGTAACATAAAGGATGACCAGTTTAAATTCTCTATATTTAAATAATTAGTTAAAATTGTAAAATTTATTTGTATAATACGGAAAATGTTCCAATCACATAATAAATTACTTGATACTTTTGATAAGTTGAATTAAAGAAACTGATTTCTTAGTAATCAGCAATTTTAACTGATTTATTAATATAAAATTAGCTGTTTAGTAAACTTTAAATAAAAATATACCTTCTCCTGTGCCTATAATTAATTCTGAATTTCTCATAATCTAATTAATTAATTTTAAACACATATTTTTATTTAAATCCAATCAAATATTTTAAATAAACGTAAAAAATGTTAAGCATGAAACTCTATTGCTTACTTATTTATTGCCGATATTATTAGTCCAATTAATTAATTAAAGGAAAATATATTTTAGTCGCTACATTTCGTTTTTTTTTTTTTTAACAAACTGAGTAATTATAAAAAGTAGTCCAAAAATCAGCAAACAGGAACTAAAACATAATTAGGAAAACTTTTTCCAACTAAACGCATAAACCAAAAAGTTTCTACAATTTACATTCCAAGTTAAAAAAAAAAAATGAAAAAGAAAAAAGAAATGCTCATAAAAGAAACTCACTCATTGCATAATTTACAAAAGCATTTTCAATAATCCAATTTAGAAACAACTGGAAGGCACAATTTTATAGTCCCATTAAACAAAGTGGAAAGTAGAAATCAGTGCAACTAATCCACTAATAACAATAAACGTAAGCGTGCATAAATAGTAGTAAAGTGGCCAAATGATATCAATGTGCATGTACCAATCAAAAGCGCAGTGAGCGCAATTATCCGCAAAGGACGTTGCCCATTAGGACCCGGCGAATTTGCACGACGTTGCGAAGCAAGTAACGAGGGTCGCAAAGATCACCACCATAACCATTAATTTGTTGTTTAAGAATTATCTGCAGAATTTCCATGTCCCATACGCGAAATTTATGATCAAACGGACATAAAGCTCCAACCTCTTACTACAGCTCCAACTCTTGCACAGGATGTTCCAACGAGTAACGTGTAAATAATAGATATACGCACTTAACGGCTCAACGTTCTTTATTTTCGCAAATGCGAAATGTTCGCATTATTAAAACGTCTCATCTCGATATGCGAACATCAGCAAAGAGCCGAGAGTCGCAAACCGTGATTGTACTCCGAGGCAATTTCTCAGCCTCCTACAGTTTGTGTATATCGAGGAATAAACGCTTTTGCCAGCCAACCAGCCAGCAGCATTAAGCGACGACAATATAGTGTATTCAGATCTTGAAGACAACACACCAAAGTTGCCATAAAATCCCCACACTTATCACCTAATGTCTCAAATAATGGTCGCAGATTTATTATCTTAGATATTTGCACAATGTAGCGTGCATATAATGAAATGACACCGGATTTCGAATTAATCGCCAACGGTTTTGATGATGGTTTAGAGTGGAGAAAATATACAGATTGTTCGTAAAGTTCTTTAATTTTACTTTTATTTATTTTATCCTCTTTTAAGGTTTTTAACTTAAAATATTGCACAGTGTGAAATTAGTTTCACAAAAAAAAAAGTAATAAAACTAAAATGAACTTTCAAAATTTATTTTGCTTTATTTAAAGACCACTATTAAAGTATTAATATATGAATCCACTTTAAAAAACTTTAGTCTTTATGAAGAAAAGTTCATTTTAAAGAATATTCAACTCATATTGAATTTTGATATCTATTTTTAAGTAGAATCAGTTCTATTTAAAGAATAAATTTAGATATCTAGGGGAAATTTTGGTCAACCTCTTATTACTTTATTAAAAGTTAAATTTCATAATTGTTCTTTTTCTTCTCTACGTATACCAACCTATCCTAACCTAGTCCAATCTAACCTCAATAACCTAATCAAAATGAAGTTTAAACCTTTAGCTTATGCAAAAAAAATTAAAATGTACGAATAAGACAATGTTAAAATTCCTGTATCAAAACCACCTCATCGCGATGTATTCAAAAAAATTAAACTGTTTATTTCAGTCAACTCTTTACTATACTAAAAATATCTTTTAACTGTAGACTGAAAGCATGTCTTTGGATGTCTTGATTGATAATACTTTGTATACACTCTGTACAACTTTAAGAACCTAACTGTTCTTGGTTGTATAACGAGAACAATATTTAAGGAAACGACTTTAAATTTGTAAGAACATGTCCAAATGCGGGCTCTATCGTACAAATCAACGCGTTCAGTCAATTACGGAAATAATCATCGTAAAGATTTTCCCATTTCACGGGCGGACAGTAAAAATTACATTGCGCTGTAGTAGCACAAGAGGCATTTAAAGCTGCAGTCCCCTAATATGACACGACACAACAGATTTCGTTTGTTATATATAGGTACTACAATAACTTTGCCGCGACAGGCGAAACTTTGGTGCAAGCAATTAAGTGGCAGTAGCACAAAAAGCTGTCATAAAACTGACTGCAACTAAAACTTGAGCTATTAGTGCATTCGTTTTGGTTTGAGATAATTAAAATATGTTGGCTTGCTTGTCTCCTCTCTCCCTCGCTATATGCATTTTAGTTGTACAAGCGAAACGACGCTTTACTGCGGTAATCATTCTGTAACGGCGCTTGTTTGCCAAAATAAAGTGACATATACCAGTCGAAATAAACTGCAAGTCGGGATTTGGAGGTGTGCGGTGCTGCTGCTGTTACTGCTGCTGCTGCTGCAAGCAACAAAACGAATTGCTTTTTTAGCCGCATAGCGCACCAATTTCTTTGCTTTACGATTTTGTTTAATAATGTGTACTTTATGCAGTGGAAATATAAACTTGGAAAGTTTTATTATCAAATTGTACATAGGTGGTACATTTTATTAATCTCATCAATTTAGACAGAGTTCCAATTTTGTTATTCACAAAAAGGGTAATTATTCAAAATTCAAAATTTAATATCAATTTAATAAATGCAGCAATAAAAAATAAATTGATGAAAATTTTCATTTTTATTACAAATCGATGTGATATTTTTATTTATGATCCGAACAATAATTTTAAATCACCATCATCTAATAAAAACATCTCAACTACCCTAAAACAACTCAAAGCAAACCTTATAATGACAAAAAATCTCGTGCTTAACATCCCTAACACGTTTTACGCCCCCAAAAAATGTATAATGGAAAACATTATTCGACCTTGCGGTATGCTTATAGTGTTCTTGATAACAATTTTCTGGGAAACCTTAACCCTTGATTAGGATTCCCCAAGCGTCCCGTCTTATTACATGTGTCTCCTATTTATACAAAGCCGTTGCCTTTCAAAGTAATTCGAGAGATTTTTTACCTGATTATTACACAGGCTCGGTACATACTAAAGACGTGATTATACATACTAGAAGCAGCCAGATGCTTAAAGTACCGATATATCTGGTGATGATTACAGTGCAACAATAAATGTTTACATTAAGTTAGATCAGCTGCACTCTTTTTGTCCCATCAGGGATATGCATTCACTGCTATATTCTTAAGTTGTGTGATAAAATATAGGATAAGAGGAGATATTTAAGAATACACACATGAAATATATGTAACTATTCTGTATACATTATATTCAAAGAAGACAGCCCTGATTTCCATTATACATATATTATTAATAAATTTAAATTTTGTTTGTAAAAGATTTTGTTCAATAATATAATGATTAAGCCGGGCCCGTGGCTCAGTGGTCCGAACTCTCGGTTTCTATACCGGTGGTCATGGGTTCGATCCCCACGACCGGCAAGATATGGGTAGTGGTGTTTGGGTAGGCATCCCCATCACC
>JASKGO010001785.1:0-13908 GCA_030556065.1 Holobus sp. GC000080
AGTCATTTTTGATTTTGATTTTAATAAATTTTATGCATACCCACCATGTAATTGAATATTAACCGCATTCGAATTAATTTTAGCCGATTCAACGGTTTTTTTTAAATATTTTTTTTTTGCTTTAAAAAATAACAAAATTAACAAAAGTTTTTAGACTTGTTTTTAGACTTGAAATAAGCCCAAAGGAAACTCCAAGAAAGTTAAAAAAAAAGCAAGGATTGCCATTTAAAAATCAAAGGTTTGGATCATTTCCGGTGAAATCGGAAAAAATCGGCTGCTAGATAAAGAAATGAAAAGGTTGAGCAACTTTTCTGTTACGTGAAAAACCAAAATGTCGAGATATTTCTAAAATAACAGCAAATAAATGCAGATAAAAAGAACTGTTGGAGATTTAATTACAGAAGACACCCACAGGTTAATTGCAAATTTCGAGTAAAATTAACAGGATATAATTCATAGTTATTAAGAGTTTTGCAACCAATATCCTGCTTAAATACAAATTAAACAGTTCCTTATTAAACGTTTAATAAAACAATAAATAATATTCGTAATTTAAATAATAAATTTAATTACTTAATAATAATAATTAAATAATTTGTTCAATTTTAACATAAAAATATCGGAAAAGTACTTGATAATAAAACATAATAATTACGTAAAGAAAGCAATAATGGTTCGTTGATAAAGTCAAAAGACATTTGTATAATTAGAAAGGTAATGTACTCTCAATGGAATTTATTTAAATTCAAAGATGTTATAACCTGCACACCTCTTTACGCAGTAAATGCACGACAAACAATAACAGACAGCAGTTGGATCCTTGTCGCAGATATAACAGCATCCTCATCTTCTCTCCATCGACTACTGTTGTTTGTAATTAGTGTCTCTCTGATGTTGCGATTACTGTTTAAGCGTATTTATAAACGTACATTACACAAAATCGCAATTTGAATTACGCGCCGTAATAAATTTTCCCTTTGGAAAATTTAATTTTTGCTCTCCGAAAAATAAAATGCGAAAAAGTTTGCAAATTCGTTAAAGCGAAATATTAAGTTTTCGATTCAACGTAGAAAGCCGCAGGTAAGCGGAGAATCTGATCCACAAAGTAAACTAGTTTCGTTTTATATTATAAATTATCCTCTTATAAAGCTTATAGTTCTAGCAAAAACATTTTAAATCAAAGGCTTTGTTAACGTTATCTAGTAAGTACATTATTAAAAAGTCCTCCCTTCTGCTCAGAATAAAGTATCAATACTTTGAACCGGTTTGAGCTTAAGGTGCATAAAGAAACTAATTGGCATCTTAGATTCTAAGAAGAAAAAATTTAGATTTTTCAAACACAAAAAATAAAAATAAAAATATAAGAAAAATTACCAAAGAAATAATCAATTGGCTCGTAAAATAAATTACACGCTTCGGTTATAGTAAACACGCAGCCTGTTGGCATGTAAAATAATTTTCAGCGAAACGCAGGCAATTGCGGAGAAGAAGTAAAAAAAAAAAAAAAAAAAAAACGAGTGAGGAAAAACGGAAAAGTGGACGAGTGGAGCGAGCGGTGTATATGTAAGTGGGTCGTCGTATTTTTTCCATCCTCTTTCGCGCTCGAGAACTTTTATTGTGCTATATTTCAGGCGAAAAGTGCAGGCCTCTCGCGCTATACAACTATTACCTCTACGTCTTCTTTGTCTTCTTATTGCCTCCAAATGTGTGTACAAATACACTGTACCGTGGCAGAAGAAGAAGAAAAAACACACAAAAAAAAAAAAACAGAAAAAATACAACAAAAAAGAAACGAATAAGAAGACTGAGCTGAATGAATGTGGATTTGTGGAAAGAGAAATGATCTGCCATTATTATAATGCTAAATAAACAGACGTCGGATTGAGTCAGCTTTTGCTCCGATTTTATTTTCACTCCGTTATATTCAAATTTGATCGTAATCGAAAGAAATAAATGCATCCCGGATTTGCAACGTTTGCGGAAATTGCTAAATTCTCCGCACTCGCGCAATTTATTGTCTACTGTACAAATAAATGCTATTGATGTATTTGCAGGGCACACCAAATTGGTAAACAAAAACGAAAACAAAAAATACTTTCGAAAACTACAAATACAAAAAAAATATAGTGACCATTGTTTGAATTTTAAATAAAGCATATTAATTTTGAAAACCCTGATTCATTTGGAGAAATTGAAACCAATAAAAACAATTTTTTTATGGTAAACTTGAAAGAACCAGTTATTTATATTATATAAAAATTTGTAATTTTTTATGAATAAATTAAAATGTTCATTTCAGTATTCATGCAAACATAAAAAAGTGTTTTAGATTTGTTTTCGATTGAACCCTTCATTTTAAAAATCTTGAAAACTTGAAAAATAGAGTAGAAAAGATCATTTTTGATAAGAACAAACAAAAGACCATAGGAAACAATCAAATTGTCGTATTAATTTAGATCATAATATGGTAATTTGTAATTAGTAATCACAAAAATAGTTTACAATTAAAAGATGATTCTTGAGAATCACTAAACATTTAATCACAGCAAAAATTCAGTTATTTCTTCGAAATTCCAAAAATAGCTCAGTCAACGGACGCGAAATAAGTTTAACCACACAGTTTGTGCTTTCCAAACTTTAATGTAGTCAAACGCAACAAAAATTGTTTTTTTTATGTCATCGGATGCGAAATAAAATTACTTTTTAAACAAAATTTAAATTATTGCAATCGGTCTACCGGTACTTCTTAAAACCCTCTCCAAATTACTAAAAAAAATTTTTTTTCATAGTTGCCAAATACCCTATTACAGTTATTGCAATTTGAGGGCAAAAGCAAGCTGATTATGCACAAATAATTTACTAAGGGAAACCAATAATTCCTAAACTATTGTTTATGGTCATCAAATAGTACTTAAATGTAAAATAAAGGAAAAATGAATTCACTGCAATAAAACAAAATTGATTTTCTGCTAAATGAACAAAATTGAAATTTGCAATAGTCAATTCAAAATCACACCTAATATAGATATAAAAAAAAATTCTTAAAAATCAACTGCTAAATTAAAAAAGAAATGTAAAATTGTTGTCGCCCTTTAATGTGGTTTTTGTACCCTGTAAATCGTAATTTATTATTGTTCGTACAGATAAAAAAATTCAATTTAGGTGATTTGCAAGAAACTAATTAAATTAAATTAAACACCGTAGAAAAAGTCAGTGCACAATTAAATAACCAGGTCTACAGCTCGAAACCACTTGAAACCAAAGCAAATAAATATTTAATGTTGTCTCCAAAGTTATAGTTTTTTGCTCGTCGTGTCTGGAAAACTTTGAAAACGTTCGGCCTCAACGCGATACATAAAAAGTTTAATACGATTTCAGTTTAAACTAAAATAACCTTCTCAGAAGCGAGCCACTTTACTGTGTACACTACCACTACAACATTTTAAAGACAAAATACATTGTAAAGACAAAACATATCGAGTATAACCGACGAGCAATATATGTACACTTGAGTTTATTAAAAGTTCGGAAAAATGGTGCAATATTAAAAACGCAACGAAGAACTTTATAAGTGCAATTAAAAGTTAGTGTACATATTGACCCTCTATACTGTGTGCTGCGTTGTTTTACATTTAGCCGCGCACACGTTTCAAGAGGAAAACTTGAAATTCTCATCGTCTTTTCTGTTCGCATAAGCCAAACACACTGGAAATTACTTTAAACTTATTACAGCCCCTATATTACTGCGAAAATCCGGCATCTAACGAAGTTTCAATTTAGTTATAAATCAGGGCTCAATTAAAACTGAGCTTTCAGCGTCATTCTCTCCGTTGTAGCTTCCGGCATGCCATCATCATCATCATCATCTTCATCGTCGAGCTTACGTACACTATATGTATATACTGCACACCTTCGCATCTTCACATACTTTCAAATAAGGCCATTAAATGTCATCGATAAGTGACGCCACTTAATCGAATTTTGTTCCTTTCAGTACTATGCATTTTTAATGTATCTGAAAGGATTCTTCCATATTGATTACTTATTGCTTTTATCAATTAATATTATTGTTACTTAGTTTCTCTCATAAATCAATTATGAATTTTATGAAACTGTAAAAGTGCATTCATCAAATTGTTTCCGGTTTAAGTTTTACCGACAAATAAAATGTTTGGAAAATTAATATTTTGTTTAGTGCTTTTTTACTACAGACAAACATTGTTATTTTACAACAGTCAACTGTTTATTAGTGAATTAGTAATATATTGCAATGCAGTATTGTAAAAGTATTGAAAGTAGAACAAATTTAATTCCGTTTAGGAAAATGCAATAAAATTTCAAATATGAAGGCGCCGGGGATATTAAAAATCTCTAAATATTAAAATAATTATTTACAAGTTTACAAGATATCTATATTTTTTTTAATGAAAGCTATTAACAATCGGATATATTTTTTTCACTTTCGTACACCATGATGATCTCCTTTTCGATAGCGAAAAAGTTATTGAGGAAATTCATTAAGTCCACATTTACAAAAAATACCAATCGAAAACTGGCGCGTTGAATCAGTCAAACTTTTTCACAGGGAATCTTTACTAAATAAACCATCAAAATATACAATTATTTGGTGTAAATATCAAGTAGGCTGTCAATTGAAAAAAAAAAAAATTGTCCTCAGTCAAAAAAATAAAATAAATTAATATTTCAATGTGAAGGCGTCGGTCACATATATTCCACCGCAGCAGTGCGGAAATTTCTTAAGACCTATTACTAAATAAACCAACAAAATACATACAATGATTATACATAACTTTGAAGTTGGTTGTAAAAAAAAACATCTTCAGCCGAAAAACAAGAAAAACAATAAAATAAATTAATATCTCAATGTGAAGGCGCCGGACATTTATATTCCACCACTGCAGTACGGAAATTTCTTAAGACCTATTACTAAATAATCCGACAAAATATACAATGATTATACATAACTTTGAAGTTGATTCTAAATTAAAAGAATCGTTCGCCATCAGCCGAAAAACAATAAAATAAATTAAAATTTCAATGTGAAGGCGCCGGATACATATAGTCCATCACCACAATACTTCGGAAACTTCTTAAGACCTACTTAACTTTATTATATTTTACATTTTATACTCACACACACACAACACAAACACACGAATACACACATTAGCAGAAAAACTAAAAAAAAAAAAAAAAACCAAAAAATTCCAACAACCAGACTGTATTTAGTCGAATCGTACTGTACTCGTATCGTTCAATACCAAAACAATACGTTGCTGAAAATTAAATAAGTTTCTTTTTCTTTGACAATTTGAAGTAAATTGAATGAAGGCCTGTGTATACGGTGTATCCAAAATCCCCGTTATTGTTGTGAAAACTTTTCACGGGCCTGAAGGATCCTTATAAGGGTATACACTTCTTATTAGTAGTCCACCCGGCGGCTCTTTCTCCTTCTTTCATATTGCATCTATAAATATGCTCCGCACCGGCAGCACGTATTTCGAAAGAGATACTGCTAGCGCACAATAGTGATGGAAAAAGATCGGTGCGTGTGGAAAAGAAAGAAGGAGAGCAGCGGCAGCTCTAGGACTCCAAGGATCCAAGAGTTCCAGTGGCAGTAGAGTTGTGGAGAGAAGGGAGTATATGGCGTCGGCGCCGCGACGCTTGGTGGGGGCGGCCGAGACGAGCTGGCAGAGAGGGGCGGCGGTATGTCAAGTGTGTCCACTCGACTGTCAGTGGCAGTCTACACGTGTGCTCGTAATAAGTCAGAACATTTCGGCCCAAGCACAATTTCTTCTCCGCTATGTTCGGGTGCTTTTCTCTTGCAAGTAGCATGCAACTATTTGCGGATACGTAAAGTGACAAGTAAGTTTTCTTTTTCCACTGTATCCACTGTATGTTTAGTCGATTTGCGGTTTTTTGTTTTCACTGTTTGCGGGATGTTTAATTGATAATTGATTTAGAAAAGTGTTTGAAAAGTTTTTGCGTCGATTTTAGCGATTTTTGTTTGAATAGTTTTCGCAGCGGTATATCGTGGCGGAGCTCTTTTATATGCGTTTAAACAAACATGCGCTCGATTAATTTTAGCTCTTCTGATTTATGACTCAATTTTATTGCTTTTCGTTTATTTGCTTCATCTGTTTTAATTTTGTGCAGTGGTTTAAGTATAAACAGTCATATCTGAATCGAAATTTAGTTTCATTGTTAGTATTTAATGTAAAATTTTAAAAATTAGAAATTCTTTCTTAAAAACTCAAAAAATGTATTATAAAAATCAAATTTTTTTTTAAGAAAATTAATTATTGCAAATTTCCAAAATTGTAAAAATTTAAAATTAGTTTTTTCAACACTTATTTATTCAACACAAATAAATATAGAAAAAATACGAAACTTTTACTAACAACAAAATATAAATGAATTATTAAAAAAAAAAAAATTAATAGAAGCATGATAGGTAAGTGGAAAAGCAAATCAAAGCTGAACTGCATTAAAAACTGATTGACAACTTCGTTAATTTAATTAAATCCAATATTAAATCGATCTACTCCATACGCCCAAGGCGTTTGCTGTTGACATTTAAGCATCCTCTCTTTGTGTCAATGCATCGGATTAAACGTGGCATGGAGTGAAACGGTCCTTTAGAAACTTTAAGATATAATTAATTAATGGGAAATTGCCGAAAGACCTAAAGCACAAACAACTTTCCGAATTTACAAAATTTACAAATTCAAAATTACATATTGTCGTCGTGTTTTCTTTTCAAATAACTTTAAATGCATAAAAAATCAAAACAAAGGACATTGCCAAAGAAAATAATTGCAATTTAAAAAAGTGCATTATTATTTTTCGTCAATAAATGAAATTTGAGACAATTTAATTTCGAATAAATTAAATTCCCAAAAAAAGACTGTGCAGGGTAACCGACGATAATGACGGTGATCATTAAATTATATATCCAACCTTTTTTTTTTTTTGAATAATAAAGAGAAAGAGTTCAAGGGAGAAACACAGAGAAAGACGGAGAAAGACAGAAAAAGACGAAGGTAAAAGTGAGTTTTCCCCTTCGAATTTTTCGCCAACCCATGCAAAAAATCCTGCTGAATCGAAATCCATTATTTACGGTTTTATCATTTGTGATTTAATACTTTGAAAAGTAAAGATTTTCCTTTTCGCTTTGCTGCCAGCTAATCCCACCGTTTGCTCTTTGGTAGAAAAAAAAACTTCTAAATCTATACAAGCAAAACAGCAGAGTTTTATACTATAAGAAGAACAATAACGATAAATTAAATTGTGCGTGTTTTTGTTTATTACGCCATACGTATGTTGGTATAACGGAGTAAAGTAAAGACAACCGGCGGTCATAAAAAGAATGGCGGGAAAATTTCGCTCCGCCAAAGGTTCCGAACTTTTGCTTTCCACCCGCGCGCTTTTAATGCGTGTATCAAAGTATATTTAACGAGCCCCAAAAAGCCGCTTTTTCGCAGCTAAACACTACCCACTTTTCCGTTTATATAAAAAAAAAAAACAACAACAACAACAAAGTTATTTAATTACGAGCAGACCGACCTATGTTTAGGTTTATATATTTTTCTTCTTTTCCCTTTATTTATGCCCTGTTTCTTTTGTTATGAAATTTAATACGGGTTTTATATGAGTGGAAACATGATCATACAGGGTGACCATTTTCTTAAACTATATGGATAACATCGACATTTTTATAGATAGCGATCCGGCTAAATGGAATAAAATGTGCAGAATTTTATTAATTTGTAAAAATCAGATATGTCTTCTGGATCTTGAATTAGATCTTGAAAATATCGAAAAGAAATTGAAAATTGTCGACATTCTTTATAGTAATTGGCAACATTTTAAAAGTATTTCAAATTAAAGAGGATAATCGATAAAAAAAAATTACAATGAAATTAAATTAATAAATTAGTTAATTTTTATACTACCAAAATTAACCTAAATTTCGAAGTATTTTTTTTTAATTTAATTTATTTAACTCAATATTCAGAACATCAATTAAATTCACATTTAACATAAAATATTGATTTTAAAACAATGGATTTTTGTTTGCCATCCTGAACAAAATTATAAATAAATAAAAAATATTTAAAAAATCTATGCTACAAAATTATTAGCAGTAATTAATTAATAAAAAATTAGATGACATTTTTAACCAATTCCCTTTATGATATTTACCAAAAAAAAAAATCTCTAAATGTAATCTAAGATTATATCAATAAAAAACCTTATTATGTATTTCAAATAATAAAGAAAAAAATACATTTTTTCACTAAATGCAGTTCAAAGAATTCAATAAAGGAAAAATTAACGAATAACAAAATGGGTTGACATTTAGAAACCGAAAGATAGAGTCATATCCGGTGGAACCGGTAGTAAAATACAATTAAAATTTAGGCAGTCGATCGGAAATTACGTGTTTTATATTTAGGTAAAATTTAAGGAAAAACGATTGCTTTAGTTTTTTTATTTCGAGGCACCTCAGTTCTTGTTTTTTGAAAAACGGCTCTAACATTTTCTCAAAATATGCCAATACTTTGATTTTTTAATGATGTGGCCTCGAGAATGCTTTAATTTCCTAGCAAATCTCTATCAACTTTTGCTATCGCATAGCAAAAGTCTATCGTAGATATATTAAAATTAATAAATTTTGGCAATAAACTAAATCGTTGCTCTCGCATAAAATATAAACATTAAAAAATTACTTTTGTAAATTCAGAATTTCGAAAACTAACTAAATAGCTTATTTTTTTAGAAAATCTTGCTGCAGATAAAACGAAAAATAAACATTTAACTGTTGCCGATTAAAATTAAAAAAAAAATAATAAGAAAAGAAAGAATTAAAAGCAAAAATCAGAAAAGTCAGCAGTATAATTATAAAAGCGCAATAATTATAATTTAAAAACAGAAAATACTCGTATAAAAGGCAATGAATAATGGTAATTTAATTAAACAGGCGACGCACAAAATTGAAATGAGTAACCCGGCGCCTTCACAGCAGGCGGCCAACATTCAAATTGTATACTATACGAGTACATTTGACAAAAACCAATACTTTTCCGTGGCACAAAACTCGACCGCCACTGCCATTTGTACGGCTAATTACAGTCTATGAATTAGAGAAATACTTTCGGCGATTCATCATCTGCCACTCGTCGCTCGAGTTCACTAATTAACGAAGTACAAAATAATATAAGCATTAAGCTATTTGGCCCGTTCATTAGACGCATTAATACTGGATTAATAATAACAAACGGCACGGAATGACGATGATAATAATAATTGAAAAGCTTTGCACGTATCCGACTGAAATTACACTTGGAAACATTAAAGTAGATGAATTTAATTAAATTACACACTGACACATTATATATTACATTAGAGAGAGAGAGAGAGAGAGAGAGAGAGAGAGAGAGAGAGGTACAAAGAGGGCAACGCAACGTGTACAACGTGTACAACGTAGTACATAACACGGGGTACCGTGTGTATTGAAAAAGCTACAAATAGACTCTAAGTGCAAATATCGCGTGTACAGTACTACGCAACGCACCCTTTTTTCACCCGAAGAGGTGTTCGATATAATGACAACGAAATGTAGTACTGCATGTCGCAAATGCTATTTGCTACCGGTGGGGAATTTGGTTTTCTTCTTCGTTTTTGTTTTTTTTTTTGGCTTTTTTGGCTCTGCTGAAGCGCGCTGAAATGTATTTGCATGCAGCAGAGACCCTTAGCACCCAAAATGGACACCCTTAAAGTATCAAAAGCCCGAACGTAATTATGGCCATCATTCCGTTCACGCTCTACGCCCCCTTTACTTTTTTTCATTTATGACTTGCCAACTTCGAGTCGCCAATTTGTTAGCGAAAACTTTCTCCCGGAGCGTTTTACCTTAAATTGGTTTAATAAAAAATGCATTTGCGGCCTATATTTGAGTTTTTTTTTACGTTTTCTGTTAGAAGGAATTTTTTATGATAATTTTTTTTAAAAGAAATCTTTTTTCTTATTTTTATTTCGTATAAATTTATCGGTTTTGATAAATATTTGATTTATTAATCTTTTGTTTTTTTTTTAATAGTGTTAAAATTAAATCACAAGGGGCTTTTTAAAGCTAGTAAATTAAATCAGTCAATTTATTGAGCACTTAAAACTGTTGGTTTCCGTTAAAAGGGCACAAATTTTATTAAATTAAATTATCTAATTTAATTAATCCATCCAAACTATGATTGCTATTATAACATTGTTAATACATTGTACGAGTATATCCTAACGGTATATAGTCAAAATGTTTAAATTAATTTATTTAAAATCCTTTTATGAAATGCAATGCATTATCTCTATTCATGTTTAAAATTGTTGGCCGTTGGGTACAGCGCAGTTAATAAATAAAATGGAAGAGGGTTACTACAATTTTGATTGCAAAATTAAATGGATTTTTTTAAATTCAATTAGTCCCTTTATTAAATTAATTATTTATAGAATTCTGTATGCGGAAACTAAAATCCTCGTCTTCTGACCCAAAATTAATCAACGATTTCAATGAAGTTATAAACATTGACATAAAATTACGAAAACAATGTGAAAAACGGTTTATTTCAAAACACTAAGTTCAAAGGTTCTTACAATTATAAAAAAGATTATAAAAAGGCTGTGGTTAAAAAAAAATCATATTCGATTTCAGAACACAAAATTACAAAATGGGATAAAATTGTTTTTCATGTTGTCCTGTGAAATCAATGGGCTTTTATCATACTTTTATTAATGTTTTTTTTTTAGATTTATGTACTTTATAAAAACAAATTAAAGATACTGAAATAATTTACATTTTAATATAGAAAAAATGTAGCTTTGATAGCTTAAACATGATGAACCTGAAGAGCAAGTTCTGCCAAAATTAAAATGACTTTCCCTCTCAGAAATAAAAGCTGACAATGTTTTCGATGAAACTGCTACGAAACTTCAGTATCATCCAGTATAGTTTGTTTGTTTGTTGGTTTTGTTATTTCGAAAGCTTTAATTACACATTCCATTGCATCAGTGGCAGTTAATTTCGGCAAGCCTCAAGTTTAACGTGTCTTGTTTTATTATATATCTATGAAATCTATCGATTTCAAAGTCCATCCATCGCTGCCTCCGAGGCTCTCTGCGAGGGTGCAATATAAAGCAGCAATAGGAAGGTGTACAAAACTGTAATGCCAGCGCAGTGACCTACATAATAATAAAAAAGTGGTTCTCGTGTTTAAAGGAGCTGCTGGCTGCTGGCTGCCTAGCTGTTCCGGATTCTTTCGACTTATTCCTTTTGTTAGACAAGCTTTTCATTCCGCACATTTCCCGGCAAGAACACGAATTAGAGAAAGATGAAATGCCGCCTCTCCGTTCTTCGTTCGTTCGTGCCGCACCAATACTTATTCGCGTTAAATAACTTTTATCTCGGATGATTGATAACATTTTGATACGCCGAAAACATTAAACTCTTATTCGCCCTGCATACCTCTTTCTCCCTTTCCCTCTCGCAGTGTGTCGTTCGACACGTAACTTATGCACTATGTATTGCAGATCGTGCGATGATAAATCTTTCCATTTTTTTTTTCAAAACGATGTTTATTTAATGGAATTTTACAGTAGTTAAATACTTCTGTTTGCAGTTGATTTATAACAGCTTTCTTCTTGTGCTTGCAGGCTCAACAATCCATCAGCGGAAAATCACGAGCAACTTTTTCGTTTAAAGTTTTAAGGTAAGAACACACTTTTCTCTGTATTTTCCATGGATTTTTAACGTTCAACTCGTGCGCCTTATTCTGCTCGAGAAAAAGGTTAATAAACTTTCCTGTGTCAATAAATGCTTAATTACTATTGCAAATAACGTTGGATGGGCTTTTTTCCAGTCGTTTGTTCAATTAAAACAAGAGATCAAATTACGTTTACATTACACGTTCGAGTAATATGCTTAATTAATTAATGAAAAACAATTTCCAATAATTCGATTTCGAAGGAATGATTTTAAATTCTCCATTTGTCTCAAGTTATATATAAACATTTCTTTAAAAATCTTTGATTAATGAATTATAATAATTAAAAAAGGGTTTTAAACATTTTATCTTGAAAAACGATGCTATATCTAATGTTTAAAAAATAGTCTGTGATAGTTTGTCATAATTAGTTTTGAAAAAAGAGCAAAAAACTTCTTTGTGCTAATCAAATTTTGAGCGTTCATTTTAAAATTGTTCATTTTCAATTGCGTATAAGGAGCCTTTTAATAATGTAAATCCTAAAATAGCATTACACTGAAAATTGTGCTCTTAGCGATTTCTTATAAGTACCATAAAATTTTTGTCTTTCTGTAAAAAAACATTTTTTTTTTGTTTGAAATATTTAAAATCAATTTAAAAAAATATATATTTTACTCTATTCATCTCGAACTCGAAATTTTCATTAAAAATATTGATTGACAAAGAGAAATAAACTTAACGGGTTTTAATCAATGCTATAATCAATCTTTAAGTAGTGATCTATACTGAAAACCAAATTTTCATTGTTTATCATACGAGTAATTAGTTAAAAAAAAAGAACAAAAAACATAAAGTCAAAATCACATCCGTTAAGAAAAAATAATATGGGAGATACAAGGGATAAGGGAGATATGAGCGAAGAGGCGAAAAACTAAGAAACTAACTTGTGACCAGAGCAATGAAATTTTACAGTCCCAACTTCAGAATAAAATAAGAAACAAAAATAACCAAGCTGTTTCAAAATTCATATATTTTTTAAATTATGAGCTTGTAAAATAGTATTGTAAAAAATATGAAATTAGTAGCAAAATTTCAAATTAATAATACATTTTTCAAAGTTTCAATAAAATGTATTGAAATAATATGAAATTGTTTAATTAAGGACAAAATAAAAACAAAAATGTAAGCCATAAAAGGGAGTATAATTTTTTGAATAAAATAGTTTTGTTATTATCATGTAAAAAAAAAGTATGTTACGGTCCAATTGAGATTGGTATTAAATTCGTATGCAATGAAACCGATTACACATATCAATAAATAAATATTTCGTTTTTCGCAAAACTATAATTAAAATCACTTTTCCATGTAAAAAATAAAAATAAAATGAGAGAAATATGTGTTTTCAATTTATGCGGGGGTGTAACATTTCATTGAAACATCGAGAATTTGCAATAATTAAAATTGTAAAAAATAAAAGATAGCCATTGGATTTTTTACAAAGAATTAAAAAAAAAAAACAAACATACAAAGAAATTAGCATTAATTGCCAGTAAAATTTTTTCGACCGAAAAGAAAGAATATAACCCGCGGTATTATTAATAGAGTATACTATTAAAACAGTTATAATTTTGCTGGGCATATAAACACGACAAGCGGGCAAATTTAATTACTGTGGCAGCAAGAAAAAGCACGCGAAACGAGAAAATTTAATTCCTCTCTTTTCCGCATGGCCTTCCTTCACATAAAGCGGAGCAAACGAACAACAAACGTAAGCAAGAAAACCGTAATGGGGAAAATTGGAAAGCACGTACGACGTACATAAAAGAACAATTTAACTGCAATTATTCATTGCAACTATTACTCGCTTTATTTCTGGCCAATTTTAATTAATTAATCCACTATAGGGTGATCAGTTTGGAGGCACGTATTTAATAAGGTTTTATTGACATGTTACCCGTGACTACTATCAAACTAAATACATCATTATGTCTAGTATTCATTGGCATTTTAATGTGGGAAGACTCACCCCTGAACAACGGTTACAAATCATACAATTGTATTATGAAAATCGACGGTCTGTGAAAAGTGTTTATCGCGCGCTCAGGCCAATTTATGGTGCACATGATCGTCCTAC
>JASKGO010001787.1:0-10019 GCA_030556065.1 Holobus sp. GC000080
ATATGGGTAGTGGTGTTTGGGTAGGCATCCCCATCACCATGGCAGAAGGACCTTCGGGTCGATAGCCTCCCTGTGCTCAAAGCACAGAAAAATACAAATACTACTACTACTACTAATATTTAATGTCAGTCTAAAAAAAGTATAAAAAATAGAACGTACTTATTATAAAAAAAAAAAAAAATAATAAAAATAAAAAAAAATTAATAAAATAGAGGCGTGTAAAGAAAAGATTGTTTTGAAAACAATATACTTTTAGTACATAAAATTTTACTCCCACTTTGTAAAGTAAAATAAAGTTAAACATAAAAAAATTGAAATTAAAAAAAAAAAACTCATTTAAAATTTACATTTTAATTTTTAAGATATGGAAAAACATTCAATTGCATTAGCCGTGGACATTATTATAACAAACAGACCACTTAGCAAATTGACCATTGGGATTTTAAATTTTAATAATTTGCAATTAAATATTGATGAAATTAGTCTTTCTTACTAATAGGCAATAGTAAGTAAAAGCATCTGAAACATGAAGCCAAACTTTTATATCTTGATACAAATACAAATGCTGTATTAATTAATCTTAATGGAAATCACAAAATCACAATTTTCACTTTAATTAACTGACTGAAATGAAAAATATTAATCAAAACGAAAAGTATTGAATTGAAATCCTTACTTTGTACTAACTTTGATTTGCTAAATAAATAAATAATTAATTTTTGACTCTTCAAGTAAGTAAATTACTAATATGTATTGAAAGATTCAATTTGAAGCTGAGTTAATTGTAATTTTTAGATAAATAAATAATAAATGAAAAGAATTCACCTATAAATTTGTGAAAAACCAATTATTTGCATAAAAAATTAAGAAAAAAAAAAGGTAGAAAAACTTATTAAAGAAATTTTAATGTTTTCCTTTATATCCAAAATTCCTTTCTGGCAATTCACTTCAAAAACTTTTTGTTTCATTTGTTAAAAACATAAATTAACAA
The DNA here is from genome assembly GCA_030556065.1 of Holobus sp. GC000080. Lineage (NCBI taxonomy): Eukaryota > Metazoa > Arthropoda > Insecta > Coleoptera > Staphylinidae > Holobus > Holobus sp. GC000080. The sequence goes on from JASKGO010001787.1 coordinate 992, forward strand.
AACATTTTGCAACAAAGTGAATTCTAGAGTGGGCAATAAATTTTCTACGATGAACATTGCACACCCTGGTCACCTCTAACTATCCTCCTAACTACCCTAAAGATTATTAAGATCTTTTAATTTTTAGTACAATTAAATTCTAACTATTAATAAATTTTCAACTTCAACGAGCTAATTTTTTAGAATTTATAAACTTCTCAATAGAAAATCAACCTATAACAAATGAATCAAATTTGATATTGCAATTATAAGTCATTAGCCAATTTATAATATTGACATTGTTTAATAAACTATTTAAATCAAAACAAAACACCAACAACACTCTAAATATAAATTTATCCACCCTTCTGACCCATTTAACATTCTTTTGTTATAAATAACGCCTCATTTAACGTTAGGAATTGATTGTTGATATTTTAGTAACAGCAAAACATGGCAAAACATAAACAAAAATACATTTGCACAATCAAACGAATCAAATTACAAATCCAAATGATTTTGCTAATTTCAAAATTACACCGGAAAATTAAAAATAATGCATTAATTCAATTGGAAATACCCAAGAAAAGAACATGTTTGCAACTGTTATCTACAAAGAACAAAACACACAGTTATCACCGTTGATATAGAAGCAAGAACCACGTATAATGAAATGGTGTAAAACACAAACAATAGTTTTATCAGCGGTTTATTGCGCTCGCGACTCTTTCATTGCAAGTGGGTTGAATTTAATTGGAGGAAATTAACGGCTTAATTCGAATCTACGTGTAGGAAAGTCAATAACCATTTCGGTTCAGTGTTTTTGCACCCTTTTTCGCGTGGGCAGAAGGTCGACAAAGGTCAGGTCGCCTGCAATTTTTCTTAACACAAAAGACCCAAATGCTAATTACCCTCCGATTGCATCTGATTGCTCCGTAAGTTGCGTCAAATAAAGAGCGCAATTAAAGCGTAATGATAATGTCCCTTGGAAGCGACCAATAAAAAATTTATAACGCGCTCGACGAACATGTTATCAATACTCTAACGCGGGGGTTGAATAAATAATCGATTTCCCATCGCGGGGGCTATCTCTACTTACGGCAAATAACAGATTGAAGCAGAAAAGAAGGTATTTAACGCAGGTCATTCCTCCGGACACCATTTTGCTGGTCTAGGTCGTGCTGCTGTTAACAGCAAGCCCTTCTTAGCTGTAACGTGGTCTTCGGCTATTACGTTGCGGACTGGCCTCACTGTCCACCTCGGCGGCGTCCTCGATGTAAACAAACGGTTCTTTGTTTTGAGTGCGTTGCTCACTTAACGACCGGCACACGACACAGGGTGCTTCTGGGTACCTATCTAGCTAGCAGCTGAATGCGTTTTCCACTGAACTTTACCACTTACCACTGCCAGTCGCTCTCTCTGCTCGCAGCACGTACACTTTCTATTCTTGCTCGCGCATCCACTTCTCCCGCTGCCGACGTGCGTGCGTACTGAAGGAATTGTTGTTTGGTAAATAAACTCATGGTACGTTACGTCCATACACCTTTCGCTTGGGGGTGGCAGACGCTGATGCGACGCGCCAAATTCGAAGCTCTTATTTTAATTAGACTTAATGGCCTCATTCTGGAAACAAAACGGTTAAAAAGCTAATAATAGGCGAACGGTGTTGAAATTCAATGTGAATGACATCTAAATGCTTCTCTAATACCCAGGAAATCCCCTAAGATCGCCGAAGATTTTTTTTTTTTGTAACTTTTTTATGATGCTCTTTAGGAATTTCTTTCTTTTCACGTTCTCGTCCGGCAATGATTTATTTGCTGTTTATTTATGTTTATGTGTGACTTCATAAACTAAAATAAATTCACTCTTTATTATTGTTTCTTACTTGCAATTTAATAAACATGTATTTAATATTAATTAAAATACTTTAATAAAATCTAAAAAGAAAAAAAAAACAATGAAAAAAATAAACAACTTCGACAGCAGAGTTAGCGGTGGTTGCTATAACAACGCAGGTTAATTAGGTAGCTTCCGGTGTGAGAGACAGGAAGCTAATTTCATTTCAAAAAAAAATGTACTCACTCCTAATAAATTGGGAATATTGCTTATAAATGTAATTATTAACTAGTAATGCTTTCGCGTTTTGTTTCATTATAAATTGATTAGAAACTATTTAGTCAGTGGTAAAACAAAACTCCAATGTTAAATATGTGCCGAAACAATGGAAGCCAATCAACAATCTGGTAGATATGTTGCTATGGCAACGCATCTAAACTAGATTTAACTAAAAGTTGAGCAAAAACAAAAGCTTACTATTGAAATTACTCTATTTATTTATTCGTACTATTTTTTGTGATATATTATGTTTATTCTCAAAATGATTTAATTCATCTTTTGGCTTAATTATTTCTACATAAACATTTATTAAATTAACAGTTTTAAAACAATGTTTCTGCTAATTAAATCACAAACTATTTGCTAGCAATAGCGACAGCCATAAATTAATTGTATCGGTGGTTGCTAGGGTAACTGGTTGTATTTAAGTACATTAAGTTTTAATTTTAATTTTAAAAACTAAAACAAAATGTTGTTTCCGTATTATCAATTTATAAATAAACGGTAATGGCGATAATGCGAAAAACCAAATCAGTGTAATATTTATATAGCATTTTACTATATGCAAACGACAGTCATAAATTATAGTAAACATTAACTGGTTCGCACTTTTTTTTTCATATTTAAAGTACAGAAAGATAAATTTAAAAATCTATTACTGCGAACTTGAATTTATCAGTTAAACTAATGACTAATTAAACTTAAGTTAAGGGTAACTATTATACTGCCTCACTTGTTTCGCCAAATGACAAGCTGCTAAAATTGCCAATATCTAAAAAACAAAAAACAATAAATGAATTACAAAAAAACTAATTGTTAAAAATGTACTGACTTGTACTGCTGCAAATAGTAATCCAATGGTTCCTATGGTAACTGCATGACTCTGGACATAATCACTGAAAGATTTCAAACAGCCGGACTTGTAAATTACACTGTTGTTGCCATCGGTGCAAGTAAAATTCACGGCTCCGCCCGGAATTTTGCAACAACTTAGAGGATACGAAATATTGTCGGATTTGAAGTTGTCCGCTTCGTTCCAATCCTTGTACGAGCCTATTCCGCAACATTGAAACTACAAAAACAATAAAAAGAAAAAAGATGAAATTTGAAAATGGAACTGCAAATTATTTAAAGTAAAGGTAATTAATTAATTATATTTACTTCTGTTTGCATTAAATCCCATACTAGTGACACTTCGTTTTCCTTCTCGGGCACATATTTTTTCATGGTTGAATGTAAAGTTTTGTTCAAATAATCATAAGTTTCCCCTCGGAGAACATATCCACTGATTCCAGCTGAGAATTCCAAAATGAAAATCAATCCTAGTAAAACGGTGAACTGCAAACAAAGTTTTTGTTTTTGGTTTCTAATAATAATTAATAGTAAAAAAAAAAAAGAAGAAAAGAAGTAAACTACCGGATGGTCCTTTTCAAAATGAAACATGAAACCATATGAAACGTTTTTCAAAATGGCCTCCACAGACATTGTTTGAAAGTATGGCCAACTAAGTTTAATAACTACAAATTTAAAATTAATAAATCAAAGTAACATTTGAATTCGAACACTGCCATTTTGTTTCTGTTTTTTGTTTGTTTAATAACAGCGGCTAAGTTTTAAAAATATTTGCCATCAAATTTTGTCAATTTTAGATTTCATTTTATGATTTAATAATCTGTATTATATCTGCTTTAGTTTTTAAGTAGCTTTTGTTTTCAATTGTTGAAAATGTCATACCGGTGTCATACTGTTTATGAAATGGCTTGGTTGCTTAGCAACAGACAAAAGAATTAAACGAATTAACAAAATTGAATGTCCTCATAAAAAGTAACCACCCTGTAGAAAATAAATAAATGCGTAAAAAAAGTAACTCACAGTAATGATCATGCAATAGTTTTGCTTGATGGCTCCGCAGCATCCGAAGAATGCAATGAAGAAAATAATAGAACCGATTGCAATGAGAAGATTAGGGGTTGAAAAATACTTGGAATCCAGCAAGTCTTCATAGGAAATGTAATATTCCTTGACTGTAACTCCCACACTTATTATAATTATTCCAGTTATCTACAAATAAAAGAAGTTTATATAAAAACGGCTTTTGCAATATGTTTGCTGGAAATAATTAAACAATTGCGGCAAACAACTGCCAATATTGTCTCTGAAAAGCGTCGAAAGATTCCACAAATAAACCGATAACAAACAATGCCACAAAATGGGTGATAATAAAACTTACGACAAATATGAAATTGAACAGGAAAAGCAAGTATTTGATGGACACTGCACTCCAACTCATCGACGACATGCTGATTGCTGCAAGTGGACCGCTCGATTTCTCTCGCGAAGACTTTCGTGGTCACAATTAATGAGCGCGAATTAAGTGAAAGTTGTCGACTAAGCTCTCCGAATCCCGATCATTTGCTTATCGGCATAGGCTGGCAGGCGGCATAATCTTATCACGTGTCCCACCAACACTTGACACGTATGATTTGCACAACGTTTGCGAGCGCCTGGCGCATGGCTAGTATTTCATTAACAATTCCTAGAGGTTCTTTTTTATGTTATAATAAATATTCAGTTTCGCTTATAAATGCAGATAATATAGGTGTTGGTTAATTAAGTTTATCGCTCAATACAAAATAATAAATTTGTTTAAAATAGTATATTACATAACGTTTATCTTTTCTTAAGTCTTAGTTTAAATCTTTAAATAGTATAAATTTTTTTGTCAATATGTTAACTTATTTTAAGGTTTATACAAAAAAAAGTTTAAGTTTTAATTTTTTACAATAAAATGGCAGTTTTGTTATTTCTAAATATATTTTCTTGTATTTTGAAGGAATATAATTCAAAATATCCTTTGTCCCTTTTTTGTTTTGTTTTTTCTGGTCAAACTCTTTGGTAGTCTTTTCGAAATTGGCTAGTTAAATGGCAAACCATCATAAGTCCAAAAATCTGAAAAAAAAAATGGAAAAAGTGAGTCATTATTATTATAACAAAGTTAAAAATAAACGGTTACTTCTTAATTACAAATTTAATTTAAATTAAGAAAAATCTGCATAAAATAAATTAAATATGTTAAAATTATTTTGATTATAGATAATTTTGAGCAATAATGAAATAATTTATTACTTTTATTTCAAAGTAACAAAATAATTCAGAACATCTTGCAAGAAAATTAATAATTAACGGTTTTCTTCGAGGAAAATAGGTAAAAAAAAAATCGTCCCAAGAAAAAATATATGTAATTTAAAGTTGAAATCAGAAGTTTATTAACACCATTAGCATTGCAATAAAAACTGCAAAGCAAAGTTAAAAGATTTCAACTAAAAAAATTAGATTTTGAGTAAATAAAATTGCTTGGTACAAAGATAAAAATTGTCTTTAGACAATTTAAAACGACTGAAAATAATAATAGAGCAAATTAGTTTTATATGTAATAAGTCCATTTTCTAAAGATAAAAGTAGTTATTTTTAATTACTGTTAAAAAAAGTATAATTAAAATATTAATTTTAAAATTAAATAGGAAAATTAAATTAATTAAAAATTTGGAATGAATTAGGGTCAATTACCTTTTGCTACGAGGCAATGAACATTACTTTTATTGAAAATTTGCATGGACAGGTGTTTCCGCCAAACTAATACATAATTTATTTTACTATATTACTAGCCCATCCGGTTTCGCCGGAAGTTACCCTAACTTTTTATTTTTAAATGGCACCTACCCCTTTTTTCACCTTTTTTTTTATTCTAGGATCAATTCAGAGTTCAAAAATGTGCGATTCGTTATTTTTAATTTTTGAAGTGCTCAAAAATTATATTTCTAAATCCCATTCTCGGTGGCCATGAATGGGTTTAAATTGCTACCAGCCATCTAGACTGCGTGTAAAAATGACAGCATACCACTATTGCCAATTTGAATTATTAAATAAAGTGTAGTAACCAAATAGTTTTTGGGTCATAAGTCATTTTTTTCAAATGGCACCACTATGGGCTTTTTGTAGTATTTAAAAAAAAAAGTTTAAATTAAATTAAAATAAAAATTGGACAAAAAGACCCTTTGCCGATAGCCATTAATGACAAATAATTAAAATAAAAACAAAAATGAAACAGACGAAAAAATAAAAGATAAACAAATTACCTGAAAACTTGCCGAGAGCACTCCAAGAATAACAAACATTAAACTGCTGTCCTGTAAAAAATTCTCCAAAGGCTTAAAGCATCCATTCGTTAAAATATCAGTAGAATTTTGAAAACATTGTCTTGCATGATGTCCATGATGATGAATTCTTCGGGAATGTAAACAACAAGATTCCGGTAAATGGCCATCAATAGTCGTCCAATCTTTGTAATTTTCTACACCACAACAAGAAAACTAGCAAGAACAAAGAAAAATTAATTAAAAAAAAAATTAATAATAAAAAACCAAGTACATACATCCTGTTGAACATTTTTCCAAAAATGATTTCTATGATCATTACTTCCATTTTCAATAACATTCAAAGTTAGTGAGAGAGAATGATAGGAAGTGGCTCTTAAAAAGTACCCTCCAACGATTGCAGTCACTTCCAGGAAGAAAACCAGCAGTAAACATGTTGAAAACTAGAACATAAATCAAGTTAATAAAAGCATGATGAAAAGCTTAAAGATCAAGGATTTCAATACTGGTAAATTCTGGAGTCTAGACATACTTTATTTATGAAAACTATTATTATAAATGAAAAACATTTAAAAGATTACATTCTAACTTAAACTGGGTGTTGCAGTTTAAGTCCGACCATAGGGAATGACATTAAAAATTAAATGCATGAGTAATATTTAATATAAATATAATACAGGGTGTCCCAGCGAAAAGTATCCAGTAGGAATTATTCCTTAATTACAACAAAACTATTGAATTGATTTAAATGCGGTTTTCACTAAAACATTGATAAAAATATTCTCTTAAAAATGAGTGGTCACTCGACCCCCATGCTATTTAAGATTTTTAAGTGAGGGGCCGTAGGGGGCAGGGGTGACTGTTGCACCATAACGAAATATTCCAAAAGATGTTCCCCTAACAACAAAAAATGACCTGTCTCAGGAATTTTTCTTTAAATGAGTAGTTTTCATGTTATTCCTATTGGATACTTTTCGGTGGGACACAGTGTATAATATAATGTTAGTAATATAGCTGGACTGCCATTGGTGGCCGTTGACTTATTAAAAAAGGGCGCGAAATTCAAAATTAGCGTTTTTCAAAAGGTTGTTGAATAAAAACTAGAAATGGTTAGAGCTTCAAACAAATATTAAAAGTTATTCCTCATTGAATACTATCAATTATGTAATTTATGGTTTCGATTGTAATGGGCAGCAAGAATTTTTTTAAATATTTTTTCAGGTGATTCCTAATGTACGAAAGGAAACAGAAACAGTTACAAATTAAAAAAAAAAAAAAAAAAAGAAAAAAAAAATAACAAAACAGAAAAAAATAAAATAAAGAAAAAATACCATTAAAGTGGTGAGCGAATTCTCATTCAAGGCCCCGAACCATCCGAAGGCTGCCACTAAGAATATAATGAGTCCCAAGACGATAAAGTAATTACAAGAGTATTCATATTGAACGGGCACAAGATCGCCGTATCTGTTGTAGAGCAATTTCGTGGAAACGCCAATGGAAATCAGTATACAGCCAATCAACTAAAACAATAAACGAACTTTTCGCACAAAACACTCATTGATAACATTAACATTAACAGAATCAATAAACTGTAATTCCAACTAACTGAAATGCAGAGTAGCAAATAAAAAAATATTTAGAGTTACTCACAATAAATAAGAAATTTATTCCGTAAATCAAGTGCCTTATTAGTGCGGGGCCCATCGTTTCTTGGTCGTCTTTACTTGCAAACTTATAATATTGCTGATAATTATTGAACGATATGACCATGCTGCGTTACTCGTTGTTTGTGTATACAGCGGATCTTTTCAACCCAGTTGTCAGATACGACTTATGTATAATGATGCCTTGTAAACAATGCATGCATATATTGGCTATAAATAAATCCGCAGTTGCATTTTCTATAATGTCAAATCATTTTATCAAAGGAATTTTTCTCTGTTTTGAATACATTAAATTGATTTTTTTTTTGTGTGTGTGTGCTGAAAACCTAGAACTGGATTACCAATTTTTTGTTGTTGTAGTGTTGGAGATAAGCTGAGATAACTCCTTCTTATTTTGATGATTTTAAAATTAAATTTAATTTATTTACATTTTATTTTATTAATTAAAGTGATACTTTTTTTATTTTTTTTATGTTACCAATTGTTAAAATTAAAATTATAAGTGGTTTTTTTCTTCTTGGTGGGAACTTCTGCTTTGTCGTCCTCCTTACTACTACTGGTTCTAAAATTTGTTTGTTTGTTTATAATTTTACACTAAAGAAAGAAAGGTATTGTTATAAATAAATTTCTAGTTACCCTTTTGTTGTTTCTGGATTTATGTACTTTCCAACTCCCGCCTTAAAGACTTTCAATGTTTTGTTGGCATTTTGTTTCTTACGTCTATCGGCTTCCTCTTGATTTATGCGCTGAAGTTCTTGTTCTCTTTCTTTTGCCAACTAAAAGAAAACAAAAAACATTAATAATAGTTTAAGAAATTAAATATTTCTTTTACTGTGATTAATTTTCTTAGTTTCTTAAAAAAAAAAAAAACAATTGTCAACTAAAATTAAAGTTAAGAAAATCTTTAATAAATAATGAAATTAATTAATTATTTTTCTCTGTAAAGTTGTGACAGTTTCTTAAGAAAAATGAATATTCGAACAAATGATTTAAAAAATTAAATACAGTACGCGCGGCGAAAGATTGCCTAAAGTTGCGCAGAATCTGACAGCACTTGACAATTCTCGAGGAAACTTTTCTCTCTACCAAAGGCGTATATTTAACTACATTTAATAT
>JASKGO010001788.1:0-22731 GCA_030556065.1 Holobus sp. GC000080
GCAAATTCATTATGGACATGCACAACACAGTGATCCATTTTTTCCGTTTGAAAGTGTCACAAACTTCAAAAGTGATCACGTGATCAAGTACTGCGCGTGCCTTACCTCAGAGAGCACAGGCACTCGCAGTACAAAGATGGAGTCGTTAATGACGTCACGGATTTCACTACAGTGCTGCTGCAGTGTACTGTGAGCATATATCGGAACGAATTTTTGCAGTGCTTGAGTACTGTGCAGTACTTGCAGTGTATATCGGAACATACCCAAAGTTGTTATAAACTTCCGGTAAAACCGGAAGTGGTCAAGTGCTGAAATTATTTAAGGTAAGGTAGCAATAGGTTAAGGTTTTGAAATAATTATGAAGGAAAAAAATGATCAATTTGTAATAGCTCTCCCAAAACCGGCCGATTAAAAAATAATAAGTATTTAACATTATCTATTGGGGAAAATTATTGCTTTTTCCAATGTCAAACAATTATCAAGGAAATCAGATTTTCATTTTTTTTTTAGATTAAAACAGTAGCAATATCCCATTTTTTGTAAAGGAAAATATGATATTTTTGCTAAAAAGCCAGGGATCATCTGAAGAACTTCTTCAACTTTTAGGGGGGCCCTAAAGTGTTGTGAGTTGATAACGGGATGGGGCCCCCTTTACTGAAATTTCCATGCCTCCCCCCCCCCTGTTGAAGTTACGCCACTGTGAGCACCCGGCATAATTTTTAAATAATAAGAACTCATTCTACCATACCAGACGTCCTTTTTGATTTTTTAACAGAAAATTTTCTAAGACAGAATGAGATTGTTTTAAATTTTCAATTTATTTGTCCTAAAATCTATTACTCCACATTACATATAATTAAAAATTACATCTTACTCTACCGTGTTATAAATATTAATAGGAGCTGCCCTAAATTAACTTGTAAAAGCACTCACTCCCACGCTGCTTTAGCAACTAAAACGTTTTGGCCAAAGCTATGAGTTCCGGCCCTGTACGTCTGAAAACCAAATACTCTTCATTATTAAAGAAACGAACTTTGGAAAATTTGAAGAGAACAAAACAAAAAATTAACATTATGCGTACCTGGCACATTCGATGAGAACTTTCGTAAGGATCTCAATAGGAACCACTTTATCTTCACCTGGAATTATCAGTTCAGGAATACTGGCGTGTGTGTGCGCTTCGGGCCACTTTACAATCAGACCATTAACCGACCAGCAGACAGCACTGCATTTATGAGTCTTGTTCGATTTGCAATACCAAAAGCACTTGTTCTTATAAGTGCTCTTCTTGAAGAACGTATAGCCGTCTACTATTAAACGCGGTAGGCCTCGACGGCCAATGATACATTGTAATGTTCCTGTCAAACAAAAACAAAAGCATAACTCAAGATTACTTATTGTATGCCAGGAAAAAATCAAAAGCTAGCTGTGACTGCCTTTTTTTAAGGCAATCAAAATAGAAAAGACCAACATACCTGGACTTGATGCATCAGTTGACATGGGTATCTGAAAACTCATCTTCTCATCTTTACTGTCGTTCCCACCATCAACCAGCGGCAGTTCAGGCATGGAATTGTCATCATGTAGGGAATTCTGAGGAGTTAGCGTCATATCTTCAGGGGGGCCCTCATCTGGTTCCACCGGCTCCTCCTTGACTTTCACCGGCACAAAAGCGTTTCGGTTTTCCTCAATTTTGGGCACTTTTGCGGAAGGCCTCGGAGGACTTTTGGAAGCTGACCTTCTTGTGGAACCCTTTATGGGTTGCACAGGCTTTACCACTGGTTTCTTGTTCTGTTGGGCTTTCAATTTTTGTTCCTTGTCCAATCCATTAACTACAGCCTGAAAAAAAACCTCATCAATATAAAATTTCATTAAAAAATCTAAAAAAACAAACCTCTCTATTGGCAGAAGCAGAAGCATTGTTATCAGTCTCAGTGAGCCCCTTAATTTTCAGTGCTTCAGCCACTTTCATAAATGTGGCCAATTCACTTTGCTTCACTTTCACTTCTCCGAGATACATATATTGCAGTAGGTTCTGCAAAGCGCCGATCTTGATATCGTGCAGTATCACAATGGGGTGCTTGCACGGATGACCACAGAACAAGTCTTTGAAATAGGGACTGCAAATGGACAGCACCATTTTGTGGGCTTGCAGACACTTGCCCTCAACCGAAAGCGTTACATCCACCAAATGTTGTTCCTTCCATAGCGACTTAAATTCCGCACTAATGTTGCTCTGGAAATTGTTCCAGCACAGAGAGAATTGTTGTTGCGGTTCCATTGTTTTTCCCTAATTGTTTATCACTATGGTTACTGTAACTGCATTGCTTTGTGTTCAAAAGATGAATGAACGGTTTGAAGGGAATAATTTTCGTGAACTTAATTAATACTTATTTTTTTTTTTATTAAGTTAGTAAACACGTTTTTTTTTGTGTTTGAAAATTGGTTTGAAAATGCCGATTGCGATTATTTATCAATAATTAATGGCGGATCAATGATCGTTAGAAGCCGTAACCGTTCGGCGTTTGGCGATTTGCTTTTGTTATCACTTTGTACGATTCGTACAAATTCGGTGAAGTGGTGGAAATTAAATTGTTTTTTGGGGCTTATTTATTAACGATTTCTAGAAACATTGCTTTGAAGATAATTGTTTAGTAAATTTGCTTTTAATTGTACACTTATAGAATAATTTGAAATTGTATTTAATGGAAAGAAACGAAAGATAGCGATTGCGGAATTTCCATTTTTATGTTTTCCTCTCCTGTTGTGTCCTCATCTTCGACTTCGTGTGTCAACATTTCAATACACAAGCAGCCAGCAGCAGCAGATCAACAAGAGAGCTATCACATCAGAAGTAAAAGGTAAAAGTGTCCTTGCCAACAGACGCAGCATAGGAAATTCGAGCGAAAAACAATAGGAAAAATTGAGGGCAACAGCATTCCGTGATTCGTGTCATATGACCCAAAAGTATTTTGGCACAGTGCAGCAATTGGCATGTAAACAGAAACTGTTCCCTAGATTTCACTGTGCACTGTGCAAAAAAACAATGATGGTGTAACAAATGCAATTCCGCATATTAAGGTAATAATAGTAATAATAATCTAACGCTATGATCTAACGGTTGTTCGCAATTACAATCATTGCATTTAATGACGTCGCTCCATTTGCAGGTTAAGATGGTCTGTGATTTTCAAGTTGTTGTGATTACTTAAGAGAGCAATCAATGATGGAAGAAGCTGCAATTAACAGTGATTTGAATGTTGCTGAACTGGTCATTCATTTGCAACAGGAGAGACTGCTCATCAATGCTGAGAAGCAACAGATCAAGGAGTACAATGAGAGACTGGCCAGTAATATTGAGCAGCACTTAAAGATTGCTTGGGTGAATCTCATTCAGAGGATCAATTTGAGTGGACTGGTTGGAGCCAAAGCTGATTTCACCAGTGAGCAATGCTGTCGAAAGGCCAAGCAGCTCACCAATTGTGTTTTTGTCAATGCAAAAACACAGTTGGATTATCAGGTAAATGTTGGAAATTACAAATTTGGAGATTTGCTAAATTCATTGATTTTGCAGTCAATGCTGAACTATAGTGAATTCTTATCGTCACTGAGAGCCAGACCTGAACTGGTAGCCCAGTGGATTGTTATTGGAGAAGGACTGGTTAATGATGAGAAGGCTTTTTCCAATATTTTATGTAGCATAGTGGCCGGTCTATACGGATCGCTTTTATTACCGCAAGATATTAAATTGATGCTTTTATTGCTTCAGTATTTAGCCCGGTTACAACTTTTAACAACTGACAATCCTAGAAGGTAGTTTACTTCAAGTTTTTAACAATTAAAAAAAATTCTAATTGCTTTTTTTTTCCCGACTCAGATTGTTGAAGCAAAGATTGTGCGCATTTTCCAAGATGTATTTTCTCTTTCACGAAGGATTGCTCTCCGCCAAACTGTTTTTAATTGCCACATTGCAGACGCCCATTTTGAAACTCTTGGCTGTATCGGATACTTTTCTCGATATGGACGTCGGTATTATGTTGTCAAGGTTTTTTCTTTTTAATCTACAACCGGTTAACATTTGTTTAACGAAAAAAAAAAAAAACAATTTGCAGATTCACGCATGGGGAAATCTTGGAAAAGTTTGGCCCCGAGGGAACCGAAGAATACTCAATGAACGTTGCTCAGTACCGCAAGAAGATCATGAAGAAGCTGTACGAAATCTCGAAAATCTTCATCACGAGCATCGAAGAGCACGTGCACTCCTTCCCCAGTAGTCTCACATGGCTCATCCGGCAAATCGCCTCGATGATCTTCAAGTCGTACAACGCGCATTTGAAGGAGATCAACGCGATCGCTACCGATTTGATTTTCACACTTTTCGTGTGTCCGGCCATCGTGCAACCGGAACCTTATGGAATCTGCGACGCCCCCATAAGTGAAATGGCGCGTCACAATTTGATTCAAGTGGGCACGATCATTCAGATGCTTGCGCTGATGAAATTTGAGTCGCCCGATCAGAAACTAACCGATTTGTACAAAATGTTCAAAACGGATTGCATTTCGAATATTTTGGATTACATTCTCAGCGACTACAACAAACTCGACGATGAGGTTCCACTGGAAGAAGTGGCTGGTATTCATAGAACCGTCGCACTTTTCACACAAACTGATTTGTTTAATTTGGTGAGTTGTATTTTTTTATTAGCTTGCATGTTAATAATTTAATTTAATAATTTTTTTGAAACCAATTTCTTTGTTTGGACATTAGGTAACATTCCTGAGGAGTGCGCTTAATTCGACAGCTCAAGACCAAACTGCCAATGGCGAAAATACCGAGTACTGCAGCAGTGCGAACGGTGGTGATCCGAATTCGCCGGTGCACGATCTCATATCGCAACTGTTGAACAAACTGCCCACTTCGGCGAGCAACTCACCACGCAATACGCTCTCGCCCAACAATCACAATAACAATAGTACTTTCAACAACAATAATAACAACAATGTGAGTCCGCCCACTAGGAAATCGCAGCAGTTGCTGAACAGGGCTCGCTCTCATCTTCTAAAGCATTCCAGTAACGGCGTGGACGCCGAGGAAACTACCATGACGGTGCTGGTGTTGCCGTTGCACGTGGACTTGGACGGCCAGCAGCAGCACATCGGTCTGCTATCCGAAGAGAAAGTGTTGACCCTGCAGAGTAAAATCGAGGAGCGATTGTTGATCGACGTGACGGACGATGCGGACGTGGTGGAGCCACCCATCGGTCATCACGTACCGTCCGGTCATGAAAAGCGCACCAGGTTCTCGCAACACGAGGAAGGCTCCATTGGTAATACGAGCGACAACCTGGAGGTAATATCGGAGGCGGCAAGCAATCACTCGGTGGCTAGCAGCATTGAGATGGAGAACGAGGACCAGAACGATAATCTGTCGGACATGGTCAGTGCGAATGTGTCGGGACGCGGAAGTCCGAATATATCGGGACGCGATACGCCCAGTTCGCAGGTGACGGAGAACGAAGACAATAGGCCGCTGGTGGAAATGGCCGAGCCGAGACTGCCGCCGTTCTTGCCACAGCCGCAGCAGCCACTCATAAGCAAGCAGATTCGGTCGGAGATCGACGATAAGTTTTGTAAATTCGAAATTAAGAAACTGCTGGAGGGCGACGAGACGATTTCGATAATTTCGGACACTTGGAGTACCGATGTACTGGCCTCCGATAGTTCGACGATCGATGCCAACGAGCGGCAGGATCAGGCAGCTCCGTTTCCTTCCATCATGGAACAACCGTCGAATCTGGATGCTTCGGAGACGCAGAGCGAAAGTGCTTGGTCCACGGATGTGCTCACGTCGGACACCGAAAGATTGACCGAGGTGGACAACGACGATGTGGCAAGTGTGGCGCCGTCCGACGATGCCGCCAGTGTGGCCCGTTCTGATGACGCGGCCAGTGTGGCGCCGTCAGAGCGATCCGAAGTGGACGATCCGAATTTGGATCGTCGTCTGTCGACCGCCAGTGGCAGCAATCAAGGCAACTATGATGGCAATCAACAAAGCAGTCCGCTCGGCTATCAAGAGTTTCGTCGGTTGGATCTGGTGACGAGGGAGACGGCGAGCGTGAGCAGCAGTAGCACCAAGTCGGAAACGCAAGAGAGCAGTAGTTTTGTTGCTGTCGCCTCGTACGAGCGCACAATCACGCACGGCAGTAGCAGTATCGACGCGAATATCCTGCGACCAATAAGTCGCGTGTGTGCCGACATTACGAAACGCGAAGCTCTACTGATCGACAAGCCGTTGGAGTCGAAGAGGGCCATCCTGTGCGACATTAGCAATAATACGGATTCAGCGGGTCCGAGCGGCATCCAGAAGCACGACTTTATGCAAATTATGAAGAGCGTCGACGGTGCCGGTGACAGCAATAAATATGCCGAAGAGATCAAAACAGATATTCAGTTGAGCAATACCAGTTTGAATTCGAGTTCAAGCGGCAGTAGCAATAGTTCGGGGCTGCAGAAGGGCGGAACATGGAAGAAGAATGCGTGCACCAACGGTGGGGAGTTACTGGGCGACAATAGCGGTCTCGCGAGCGGACTGGATCCGAAGAAGTTATTGCTGAGAGGTGGTGGTAAACCGTCGACGTCTTCGACAGGAGCCATTCCGAAGAGCATCAGTTTCGATATGAGTGCGGAGAAAGGCGATAAGGACTTGGACGATGAGCAGAAGGTGAAAAGGGGGCAGAGTTTCTTCTCCAAGTTGCGCAGTTTGAGGCCGCGTCGTGGAAAGTTTCATCGCACGGGCCACTACGACGATCTGGGCAACGACGAGGAACTCCGCCGAAGACACAGTGAGTGTATCAACAACAAGGTTTTGAATGGTATGACTTTTTGAATTTATTATTTAATTTGTTAAGTATTTGGTTTTGTGGTTGCAGATGTTTCTGATGATATCTTGGCGAAATATCGTTCGAAACCGTTGGAGAATGGAGAAGTCGTAACGGCTGCCATAAAAATGGAAAAGACACCGGAAGTGTCCTGCGTAGTGGAGAGTATCGATAGGAATTCTATTTTTAAGGATGCCAAAAAGAAACTGCGATTGGTGTTGAGCAATTCCCGAGCGCAATATTTCTCCAAGCGCAAGGTTTACATTTCAATAATTCATTTAATGCAAATGTTCCATTTATATTTTGTGTTTGTTTATTGTTTTAGAGAGACAAAAGCAATGCCAAAAAGGATCTGGAGTCGTTTTTGCAGATCGAGCTGGCCAAATCGAAGAATTTGAAACAGTGGTCGAATGCAGCGCGGGTATCTGAGGCGTTGCGATGCGTCCGTTCGGTGGAGCCCATAACGTTCAATAAATTATACGAATCTTTGGAGGAGGAGTACAGGCAGCGATCGGTTTATTTGAACTATTTGCTCACATCCAAGCAAACCCTCTTGCTCTCACAATCTTATATGGACGAGTAAGTATCTAATGTTTTTATTGCAAAGAAAAAAAAATATTATCTTTGTTTTCAAAAATAGATTGGGCGAACAAGTGGCTAGGGAAAACGAACTGTGCATTTCGTTTCTAATCGAAGAGTGCGTTCGCATATTCCTGATGCAGCACAACGAACAACTGCAGATGTTCTGCGAGGAATTCAAGCGGCTTACCTTAGTCGACGAGAAAAACGACCATTTAGATAAGTTCCTAAATCGCATTTGCGTTCTAATTAGCAAAGATCCCCTTTGGCAAGGTAAGCCCTTAAATCTCATGAGATTTGTGAAAAGCGAAAATTCAACTTTTGTTTTGCCTTCAGATGCGGACGATGCTCAAATGAAGTTGACGCATATCGTGCTGGAACGCAAGGTGATGATGGAGGTGTATCAGTATGCGCTGTATCCGAACGGAGACGGCGATCGTCATCGGGATAGTCTGCTCAGTCAGCACCTGAAGAAGCTGGCGGAGTCGGTGACGCCGTCCAACAAGTATCTGATGATCAGCAAGGTGCATCAGAAGGAATGTCCGTGGTTGCCGGCGCAGGAGGCCTTGCAGGCAATGGCTGCTTACTGCACGCCACGCGACAAGATCCGCTGCGTTCGTAAATGTGCCTTCGCCATTATGGATTTGTTGTCGCTGGCTCAAGGCAGTTCGGCCACCGCCGACGATCTTATTCCAGTCTTGGTCTACGTTATTATACAGGTACGTTCGACGCCATTTTTTTAAATTGTTAAATAAATTATGTTCGTTACATTGAACGTGCGTGCAATGGTTGATTGCCGTAGGTGAACCCGCAAGATCTGCTGTCTACCATTCAGTATGTGAATAGTTTCTATGGAAGCTTGTCTGGCGAGGAAGGCTATTGGTGGACGCAGTTCTGTTCTGCCGTCGAGTTCACAAAAACAATGGATTATAATGAATGATTGTATAAGAGATATCAAAATGGGTCAGCATTTATTAGGTGCTACAATTGGAATAAGTAACAACTTTTTTTTAATTATTATTAATCATTATTTTTGTTTCTTTTTTTAAGATCTAAATTTATGCTAATTTCTATAGAGAATAACGTGTGTGAGACAAGAAACTCACTAGCCGCTGATTTTAGCGAATTATCGTAAAAAATTCAATTGTAATAAAATATTTTATTAGCATTTGTTATTAATTATTCGCGCAGCTATCATTCCTTGAAGAACCTTAGTAATTGGATGTTTACAGGTTTACAATAGTTGACTAACTAAGCTATTTGCTTATTTCAAACAGTTTAATTAAAGTAACA
The DNA here is from genome assembly GCA_030556065.1 of Holobus sp. GC000080. Classification (NCBI taxonomy): domain Eukaryota; kingdom Metazoa; phylum Arthropoda; class Insecta; order Coleoptera; family Staphylinidae; genus Holobus; species Holobus sp. GC000080. The sequence goes on from JASKGO010001788.1 coordinate 8,751, forward strand.
GTTCAATATCTTACTTATTAGTCTACTCACTAACTTGTCAATATCATTTTCAAGCAAAACGCAAAACATTTAATTTCAATATCAATATCAGTTCTGTGTACAAAGAAGATTCAAGTTTTTACATTTCGTCTGCAATTAGGACAAGTTGTGTGCAAATGAAACCAAGAATTTATGCAATGAGCATGGAAAGAATGCTCACAAATGAGTTTCTTTACATTACTTCTTAAAGAAGTTAAACATATGCTGCATTGATCCTTATTCTGACCTAGAGGTGTTGATGATCTTGAATCATTTGTTCTATTCTGGTTTGCGTTTGAGCAGCGTCGTCTTGGACGTGATCCTTCATTGGAAGGTTCTCTATAACTAATGGGTATCTGTGGTGGAGGTGTGGAGAAGTTATATGATTGCTGTTGGCTTTGTTGATTGCCATAATAGAAAACAAATCCAGCTGTAAGCAAAGCTGCTCCAACACAAAGGGCAATATGCAGATAAGGCAACATTTTGAGTTGCCACTGTCAGAGATCTCACTTTCAATTCAGACCCAGTGCCCAATTTGAATAATTGATTTAAATTCTTGCAGAAGACTGCTTAGCTAATCGTTGTAAATGGCGATTAACATTAAATCAAAACAAATTGAAATTAAAACTGCACAAAAATGGTGCCTCTTTGAGCAAAAAAAGGTTAAAAAAAGATCTGTAATTGCGCCTCGAAATCGCCAGTGGGCGTTCGGTAAGAACCCTGTGGATAAAAAAAACTTGGATTTAGTTACTGAAAAGTTAAAATAAACTACTGCTACTGTTTGAATTACGTTTTGATTGTCGTCGCGGTTTGGCAATCGTAATTAAAATAAATTGCACTCAAGTGTGGTTATGCTTCTAATTTAACTTTAACAACTGCAACCAAGCAAGTGCAGTGTTGCATCAATATCTCGGAAAAAAGTTAAATTAAAATGTGCTAAATTTGTATTTAGTTAAAAATTTCGGCCTTTTAACTCAACAGTTCCGCTAGAAGATTACAAAACAGTAAATTTTATGATATCCATAATTGTTACGGAATCAAATTTAATGAATATACAGGGTGGTTCACGAGAATGGGAGGCTATAAATATTTTAAGGAGAATTAAAAGCAAACCTCATTTTTCTTTTCCATTCCTGATGTACGCTTCCTTTTCATTTCCTCTATCAATTGCAATTTGTTTCATGTCTCTAACATTTCTCTTAAATTGAGAAGAAAAAACAATAACAAAACGTTAAAAAACTTTATACAAACCTTATTTTTTTAGTAAACACTTATACAAATATTAAAAGCATTATAGATGGACAAATAAAGATTTTTCTTTGAAAATACTGACCTGAATTGTCACAAGTTCTTAAAGTAAATAAGTTAATTATTTATTCCATGAAAAGGTTGCAGGTAAATTCGCAAATAAGTACTTTTTTTAATTAACAATACTTAAGTTAAAACAAATAAAGTTCTGCGGATCTTATTCTGTTTTCAAAACAAAACAAAATGACGGTCGCTCTAAAATTGCACTGACCTCAAAAATGTCATTAAAAAAAATGTTATCCTACTATCACAAATCACAATATTAAGAAAACTAAAATCTATTACCGCTAGAATTGAAGTTATTCTTAAAGCCTATTTTAGGATTACCATTTTCGTATATAATGGTACATAATTTTTGTCCTATATGCCCATCCAACTGTTGCCCGTCCTCATTCAAGTGAATTTTACTGTGAATGAAGTTACTGGAAACGAATTATTACTTACAACATTGCTACTTAATGTTAAAAATGATTTATAGTATAATATTGAACTTACCGAACCGTGCCAAGGAAAATGGTATTGGTACTGATCCAATTAAGGGCGCATGGTTTATTTGGAATGCCGTTATTGGTACCGATAAGTCGCGCAACTCCATGCACTTCTTTTGGATCGTTTTTCGCATAGAATATTAGGTAAATAACAGATCCTTGCTACAATGTAATTACAAAATAGAAAAAATACTTAAGAGACACACAAAAAACAAAAACTTACATGGAAAAAATGAAACAATTTCTTTTCAGTGTGTGGAGCAAAGCTCCATGAGCTGCGTTCCATTCCAATGGCAATGTTCTTCACTTCCGGAGGCTTAATAACAAAATACAGGGCATCCAATGAAAACAAGTCTGGATTACGCGGCGGACCTTTTTTGACCCTAAAAGCAGCACTAGTGGAAGGTTCCGGCTGAAATTCACTTTCGAAATTGTTGCGGCTGTAATAGCGTCTCTCGTCCCGACGATTTTGATAGGAATAATTGGAATGGTTGCCGTGACGGGTAGACTCTAGCGTGGGTAAATATTCAGTAATCTTTGGTCTTTGGCCGACGTTAGCCGGACATGGTAAATTTACGCTTTCATCTTCCAAAGCCAAAACATTGGCTACATTCCTTATAACTTCCACTTCAGCAGTTGTAAGCGGCACTCGCGGAGCGTTTATCTTTTTGTCAACTATATTCATGATTTGATGGCGCAACTTCACTGCATCGCTGTTCTTGAATCGCAAATCGTATGTGTCATCTATGATCAAACTGTCATCTTCGTTGGTCCAAGTTTGACCGCACATAAGGACCACCTACGAATTGAAATATTAAAATTAAGCAAATAAAAAAAAGAAGGTATAGTTTCTAACCGTTAGAGGATTGATAACAGTGGCCGATTTTATAAGCGCAACATAGTTGTTCTTGTACATTTCGTCATAAACGAGCCATGCGTCCTTTATTGGGGAGTTTTCATTGGAGCGGGCGAAGTCACTTTTTAAAATGCACGATGTGCCAACAATGCTAACTTTGGCTTCATGTCTAAAGTGCATAAAATTAAATTTAAAAAATAAATAATAATAATAATAATAATAATGACAATGTTACCTAGTATGCAAACGTTTTTGGTTTGTATAGGCCAGATTAGGATATAAGCCAGCCGCTAAACATCCCTTGACCAGAGCCCACTGATTAGAATTGTTATTCAGGTGCCCGATGGATTCGTTTTGGTTGTTTTGAGCAAAACCGAGAGCTCGCAGTTGACTCAACAGCTGCGTCCTCGTCATCAATATAAGTTCCATGGTGGCATGACTTAAGAAATTACTATCGCAGAATTTAAGACTGCGGTGTTGAACTCTGGCTTCGAGCCACAGCTGGAACGCACGAAGCAATCCAAAGTGATCACTCAATGTGTCTTCTGAGAAAGCCCTCCGTCTTTCCAGAGCAACTTTCTTCAAGTGAGGTTGTGGAGTCAAATTAAAAGCATCTCTAAATTTCAAAAAAATCATTAAACATGAAAAAATATCAATGAATATTAAAAACTTACTTGTGAGCCATAGAAGACACGATAGTCAGGACGGGATCGAGACATCTAAATACCGCAGCATAAATAAGCATTTTGCCCAGATGTGGATCCAAGGACAACTGCACCAATTGTTGACCCAAAACAGTGAGATTTTCGTTCTCATCCAGAGCGCCCAGTTTCATAAGCACATTGATTGAGTTCTCCACGGCCATAGAGGACGGAGGTTCGATCGCCAAGTCCAGAAAATGTTTAATCGACATGCTTTTCGGAGCCAACAGTTTCGACTGCAGACACAACTCATACAAAGGTACCCTTAGAATTTCCGGTATCGGATTGACATAAAATGACTCGTAGCGAGCGAAGGAGTACAGATGGAAACAGTAGCCTTCAGCGGTGCGGCCAGCGCGTCCTGCTCTTTGCCTGGAGTTGGCCATAGAAATCCATTCGCTTTTCAATGAAGCACAACCACTTACCTAAAATTGATAAACAACCAAACTTACTGAACAGAAAACTTTTTTTAACTGTTAACAACTTACAGCATCGTACGATTTCGTTTTGGCTTTACCGCAATCAATAACGAAGCGCACATCGTCAATTGTGATGCTGGTTTCAGCCAAATTGGTGGATAAAACAATTTTCCTCACATCGCTCATCCGTTGAAAAATTCCTTTTTGCGATTTGATCTGCATGCTTCCATGCAACATGAAGATTTTCGTCTTTTCGTCCTTCAAATCCGACAAAAGGATTTTGTCGTGGCACATGAGGATATCTTCGTATCCTCTAAGGAATATCAGAACAGCTCCTTCGATGGCCATTTCGAAATGAATGTATCTGATAATTTCCACGATGAGATCGAAATCTATGCGCTCAGAGTCATCGCCAATGGATCGATTGTAGTCGGCCAAGACGGTCGATACCTCGTTGGAATTATGGAGAACCATGTCGGCGTTGGGCTGCTGATAGAAATTCAATATGTTGACGACATTCTGATGGTTGGCTCTCTGGGCCCATCCGGTGGCGGTTAATCCATCTTCCGAAGTCAAAAACAATGTTGCACCTAAGAATAATTACAATTTTTTTAATTTAAGAACTCAAATAACTGGAAGTCAGCGTTAACTTCCAACGATAACATTTTCTAAATTTAACTTTTATTTTTATTTTAACAGTTTTTTTTTTGAACCTATGTATATCTTATTTTTATTATTAACAAATGCCAACACTCAATTTTCTCTATATTTTCTTTTAAAAATATCTATTTTCGGTAATTGCCATATTTATGTCCATTTTTCTCAAAACCCACCCCTTTCTATTTTTAATTTTTTACTTTCAATTCATAGGGAATATCATCCTCTATAAAAATCCGAAATTAATTTTCTTATATTTTTTTCTGTTTTCCTTGAAATAATTTTTAACTACGCGGTTTCTTCTTCCATTGCGCGTGTATAGCAATTGTACTTTTAAGTCCATTTTCTCAAAAGCCACCCCTTCGATTGTTAACTCTTTACTCTTAATTCATAGTGAATATCAGAGGTGAATATTATCCTCTATCAAAATGCGAAGTTAATTTTCATACACTTTTTTCTGTTTTCATCTTCCATTGTGGATACAGTAAGATTTGAGATATTATTTTAATAAATAAATTAATGCATTTTTAGGAAACCGCGCACTTAAAAATAATTTCCGGGAAAACGGAAAAAAGTCTATGAAAATTAATTTTGCCTTTTGAAGTTATCGCTGACTTCCAGTTCGTAAGAACTCAGAAGAAAATTTTTGAATCTTATCCTACCTATTTTCTTTTGTAAAGTTTAAAGAAAAAAAAACATACCCATATTTAAAAGTTGTTCAACCATCACCAAATCCCCATTAAAAGCAGCAGCCATCAGCGGCGTTCTCCCTTGCGAATCCTGAAAATTCGGATTGATGTTTTCATTGAGAATCATCTGCATTAAATTGGCGAGGCCATTTTCATCGTTATTGCACCCGAAGCACTTTTCAATGACTTCGTTTATTTCCCCCGACGATTCCGAATTTAAATTGGCATATCCCTCGGTGGCAGGAAATATTTTCGGCACCGAGGCACCCTGTCCATTCAATTCGCGCAATCTTCTCAACTCGCGCATCTCTGCATTCTCATAGTTGATCCGCTTGAGTATATCGTCCAAGAACAACGAGTGACATTTGTGACTTCTGCCATCGATATTTAACACTTGCGCTTGATTGAAATAGCGCTGATACAATTCAACATTCATGGTGGCTGACATAAGAATAAGACGTAAGTGTGGATAACGTGCTAACGATTCCCGCAGACATATCATGAGAAAGTCCGTGTATTTATCCCGTTCATGAATTTCATCAACGACCACATGCGAGACCTGTTTCAGGGCGTCTTCGCCACACATCAGAGTTCTAAGCAAAACCCCATTGGTACAGTAAATAAGAGCCGTCCGTACGCCAACTCTAGATTCCAATTTAATTTGGTAACCGACAGTTTGTCCGATTTCTTCGCCGCGTTCCTGAGCCACGCGCTCAGCAACTGCCACGGTGGACAATCTTCGTGGCTGCGTGCAAATCACGCGTATCCTTTGCCCGTACTCCGTAGCTTGCTCTAGGATGAACTGAGGTATTTGCGTTGTCTTTCCCGAACCCGTTTCGGCATTTATTATTACGACCTGGTGCTGCAGAATTGCATCCAGAATTTGATGTCTTCTACTGTAAACCGGAAGCGACCGTCTGAATTCATGAAACGGACTACTGCGGGCTTGCTGAATGTTAAGCATGGAGCCTTGGAACAGTTTACCAATTGTGTCGTACTGCACCTTGGGTTTCTTAAAGGAGCCCTCATTGTGTGTGTTTAAATTAAGATTGTACTTTATGTTCTTCAAGTAGTTGCATGTGTTTCTATCGAGCATAAATTCAATGACTTCTACATTCGGTGTTGCTCTGGTCTTTGATATTGTGAGTGCTCTACCCTCGGCGCCATTTAAAGACTTCGTTTTCATGTGGAACTTCTTTGCCTGTGCGTGAATGTGGGCTCTCATTTTCTTCGAGAGTGTTGCTGGAAACTCCAGTTGTTCAATGACATTTTGCATGCTGAAGTCCTTGAGGATTTCATCAAGAAGAATAGAATATGATTCGCATGCATCGTTGAACTTTTTCAATCGCTCCAATTTGTAATCTAAAGACTAAACATACAAAAAAAAAACGATTTTGTTAGTTTTTAAACATAACCTCAAAACGCTTTTGTGTTTCGCTTATTTTCCAAAAATAAATCAAGTGACGATAGAGTAGTGAAATAATACCTGTTTTACTGAATCCATTTGCACTTTTTGCGATAAATTATGGTTTGAATCAGTAATGTTTCTTCAAAATTACTTAAAATGAACAGCGAACGCGTATGAAAAAAAACTGCTGCTGCTGTCCTGATGTCAATTACTCTGTTGTTGTGGCTGTGTGGGTGACTCATCTCACGCACTAACGGTTTTTCTTGGCGCGCTTTTTAAAAGAGAAAGATATACAGGGTGAAAATTAATTTTCGAGATAAAATATAAAGTTAATTTTTTTAAATGGAAACCATAGTTGGCCATGGTCTTTAAATGGTTTTTTTTCTTCTGATTTTAACGATATATAGTTCTTAATATGTTTTTGTTTGAAAATTGTTGTAAAAATAAAAATAAAAAACAATATATATTTTGTAAAATAAATTGTAGGCTTTGAATTTTCATATAAATAATTATAAATAAATTAAATAATAACTAAAGAATGGTATTCTCAAAAAAATGGAAATTTTGAAATAAAATAATAATTAAATCGATTTGTTTCCTCTTTGTAATTTCTTTGTAAAAGTTTTCGGATATCCGTTTCATCTCTAATTTTTTCCTAAGAATTTTTTAGTCTAACCCAAAAGTTTGATATATCAATTGAAACAACATTTGAAGGAATATCAATATGAATTAAAAAAAGTATGATTCCATTAAAAAAAAAAAAAATTAAACTTTGTGTTATAACTTTTTTGTCGAACGTCCAGAACAACTTAAAATAATTTTAGATTGTTGCCTTCATAGACTTTGAAGAAAAATTTAAATTATATCGTATAATTTAGGTGCAATATTATTGTAACGTATTAATGGCTCACCTAGAATTTTCAAGTAAATTAAATAGAAATAAAAATCAGCAATTAATTCACGCATGTATTATTTAATGCACAAACAATAATATTTGCACAGATAAAAAAAAATTGCACAAAACGTAACCGAGTCTTTTAAGAAAAAAATACAAACTTAAATTACTCGCACAAAAACATAAAATAAATCTGTTTTTTAAACTTTAGCAACTACTTAACAGTTATAAAAACATTTCGATAAAATTACCACTTAAAACTCTAAAGAGGTTTGCATTACATATAGAGTGCAAACGAAACCAAATAGATATTTGCAATAATAGAAAAATTCATTAGGAATGCATCTCAAAAAAAAAAAAAAAAAACAAAACAAACAGAAAAATTGACTATTTTAAACTCGCAAAACTCGAATTTTACCTTCGAAAAACTTAAAGTACTTATAGTCTACAAACAAAAAAATAAAAATAGATAAATAACGCTAAATACACGAAATCGCATTATAAGAAACGACAATTTTATAAAAATCATTACCTTCATAAATATGATTCATATGATATAATTATTTTTAGAATAATATTAATTAATTAATTAATAGCGTCTAAAAAACTGAAAGAAAAAATGGTCCCCAATTGTATAGACGCATTCGATCCCTAAGCAATAGTAATCTAAAAGCAACCTTTAAACTACCACTTAAAAGACTAATATTAATTCAAGATTAGAAAAGCCCGGCCGTTTGTTTTTTTGTTTTTCGTTAAATTACAACAATAATTATAATAAAAAAAATCAGTGAAAACAATCAATATAGGAATCCGTTACTCAAAGAAAGCGTTTTTAAAAGGCACATTATTTATATACCTAAATACAACTAACATTAACTTTATGTTTAATTTTATATTATCTAATAATATACTTTATTATGATTAACAGTTTAACACTGATTCAATAAAATCTCTCATTTGTTTAAATCTCTTCTTTAAACACTCGAATAGTATATTTTTTATGTATAATGTGCTAAAATAGGCATAATCTAAAAATATGTACAATTTAACATTTTCATTCTTTTCGATATATATTTATTTTTTATTTTTTATAAAATAGTATCTCGTTATTTACACAAAAATGCTTAAAAAACGGGGAGGAAAATCAGGATAATACTGCTCTGACTAACGAAGGCATCAGATCCCCTTTATTTGTTATGTTTTCTTTAAGTACGCACAATCGCTTGCTTTGGTCCTGACAGTAAATTAGGAAGACTAATAACAATTATAACGTGTAGATATTCTAAGTAGAGGAATGATTTTTGTTTTTGTTTTCAATTAATCAGTGTTTGTGTTTGTGTGTATGTATGTGTTAGTGTGTGTTTTGTTTTCCAAGGAAAACTAGCGCTTTGTACTTGCGACATTTGAAATGCCAATAATTCTAATTCTTCTTGACGAGATGCGGATGCGTCCGTGCAACTATAGCTTGCAGTTTGGCCAGTTGAGTGAGCAGGTTGGCGTTCGATCCTTCGAGGTTCTCGATCTGCTTCCGATAGTCATTGTTTTCCGTCACCAGGATTTCCACTTTTCGCTCCAGTTGGTCCATGTATTCCTTCTTTTTCCTTCTGCTCTCCTGAGCCGATATCTGTAAATTTTCAAAAATACATATTTATTAATAAAATAATAATGCAATAGTTTTCTTAATTGAAGTTATTGTTTTCTGTAGATTCATTATCAAAAATGTGATTTTTCCCAAACTTCGTTTTATATCTTTACTAAAATTAATAATAATTTAAATTTTGTTCATTAGTCTAAAAGAGGAATAGTTGCTCTATTAGAATAAAAAAACATAGTTTGAAGAAAAATAATTTTTAAGGGTATTTTTGGCCGTCTAAAGTAGACCAACTTTTTTAATATTTTTCCACTTTGACACCCTGTATCTTTTAAACTAATTGTCATATCACAAAAAGTTAATGAAATAAAATATAGACAATTTAATACTCTATAAGAGAGAGCTATTAAAGATTTATTTTTCGAAAAATAAATTTTTCGAAAATTCGCCAGAAAATCCAATTTTTTCCAATTTTTGAAAATTATCAGATTTCGATCAAACTTTCCGGACAAGTTGATAATGACAAATGAAACATTTTCTTTAAGAAAAATTATTTCATTTCTCTTTTAGTTTTGTCAGGAAAAAACTAAATATGCTTTTCTTTTCCGAAAATGTGTTTTTCCCAAACTTTGATTTATATCTTTAAGAAAATAAAATATAATTAAAATTTTCTTAATTAGTTCAAAAGAGGAATAGTTGCTGTAGTGGAAAACGAAAAAAGTAATTAAAAAAGTAAAATTTTAAGGGTTGTTTTGGCCTTCTAAACTTGAGCAATTTTTTCAACATTTAAAATTGTATTCAACTTCGGCACCTTGTATCTTCTAAACTAAGAGTCAAATATCAAAAAGCTATTTAAATAAAATGTAGATAATTAAATACTCTGCAAGATTGATCTATTTAGGATTACAAAAAATTAATTCTCAAAAATTTAAAAAAAAATCGAATTTTTGCCCACTTTAGAAAATCATTGGATTTCGATCAAACTTTCCACATTTCATAAAAATGACAGTAGAAAATGTTTATTCGAATAAATTGAAACAAAAATAATTTCATTGCTCTTTTAGTTTTGTCCGGAATAAAATAAAACGTGTTTTTCTTTTCCAAAAACGTGATTATTTTTAAACTTTGCTTAATATCTTTAAAGAAATTAAAAATATTGAAAAGAGTTAATGGTAAAGGATAACATTGCTTTATACCTTTATAGAAATTAAAATTCCGAAATATTTCGGAACCATAATTTCGGACAAAGACAAAATTAAAACAGAAATGTCACCATAATTTGGAATAAAGAAATTACAAGATATAAAAAAAAAAGAAGTGAGAAAAACGAACTCACTTTGTTTTTGATTTTCCTTCTGATTTTCTTCAGTGATTTTTCCTCAGCTTTAGTAAGTGGTAATCTCGTAGGCACAGGATAGCCTTCTGCAATCAAAGTGCGCTTCTCTTCTTCGGTGAGAGTGATGAGGCCGGTGGAGCCTTTGGGCTGGCTGCTGATCAATGGGGTGTTGATGGGCTGACGAGTGGTGGTCGGATGATGACTGAGGTACATTCGCGCACTGGCTGTTTTGGTGCGGACCAACGAAGGAGATGCAGGTTGCGAAACGATATTATCCTCGCTTTCCTCGCTACTGGAGCACGAGGGAGGTGTGGGAGGAAAGTAGACGGTGGCACCGCTCGGCTCCACTTTGATCTTTGGCAACTGCACCCGTCCACTGGAGAATATGTTATTGTTGGCCGTCAGCATGATGTTGCTGTTCTTCAGTAGCGTTCCTTTCATGTCGACGTCTGTGTTGAAGAAGGAGTCTACGGAGATCTTGGTGCCTTCCACAAAGGTTATATGCTGGGGACTGGACGGACAGGACGAATGCAGGCTGTCGGTTTCGCTGAAGGGTTCCTCCTTGATTTCGATGTCGTCGCCGGTCAGGTCGCCCACCAAACGATTCGTCACCGATTCATTGGTGTAGGTGTCCTCGTCCATTTCTAAATTTAAATATTCCGTTATTTTGATTTTATTTGATTTACATCAAATAATTAGATAAACATTTAAATTAAAAACAGAGCATTTAAGCACTTTAAATTAGAGACAGTTCCACTGAGTTGTTTCAAATTAAGATAATTAAGTTAGTCAATCATCATAACTTTTTTTTTAATTTGTAATGCAATATGATTCATAATATACCAATGAAAAATACAGGGGGCGATTAAATGAAATCATTCCTTGAAATATATTTTTATCTAAATAAATTACTTACTTTACTTCTCTTTAAACAAAGCGTTTTTCTAGGAGACAAATAGATTTAAACTATTTTCAAGGTGGTAGCACTTACAGATACACCGGAAGTCCTTATCATCTGAATTAATTTAAATATTACTTTATTTTTAATTACTTTTAAAATAAAAGCAGGCTCATTTATATTTTTAATGTAAAAAAATAGATTTATTTTACATTTAAAACATTTAAACAACGCAATTTTTTTAAGAGACAAGTTTATTTAAATTATTTTAATGATGTCTTGAGTTTGCCTATACTATAATTATTCCGGAAGTCCTTATCAACTTCATTAATTCAAATGTAATTTTTAAAATGAAAATTCTTTTAGTATTGTTTTCAAATATTTTATGTAAAAATAAATTAGATGAGAAACTTTTATGTTACTACTATCTAATTTAAAAATGGAAGAAAAGGAATTTTAGGGAACTTAAAGTGAAAACCGTTTTGAGGAATGGACAAAACAAATGTTACTTTTAAAATGAAAATTCTATTAATACTGCTTTCAAATATATATTAAAATAAATTAGATGCTAAACTGATGTCACTTCTAACTAATTTAAAAATTAAAGTAAAATAATTTTAGGGAACTTGAACATGAAAAACGTTTTAAAAAATAGTGTTTGGGGCGCGCCTGGTCTGACGCGTCCGTGAATAAGCGGTGTTAAAATGGGAAGAAAAACTACCAGCAAAATGCGGATTGTGACAACGTGTAGAACTGTTATCGCGAGCAGAAGTGAATAAATTGAGGCGATGTGAACTTAACAAAGGCTGCTGTTCGACTGTTTATTTGAGAAAATGGATGTACAAAAATTCTGCTTGAATCTTATTTTATGATACTCTCGGCTAGTCTAAGCACAGGTCTAAGCTAGGGAATAAGTACCTGCACTAATATCGCTAGTCGCAAGCTGTACTTGTTTCGGGGAAACCGAACAAATAGATAAAATAAATCACTCTGTATGATCGGGTATTTTAATTTTCATGTTTCGCTTTCTTATTAAAATAAAACTACAAAGTAAAAGAAAAGATCAGCAATAAATACTGTTTTTTACAACTGGAAAACTATGTCTTCAACTTTTACTCGTAATAACTTGCAAATAAGTAAAATAAAATAAAATGACTGGTTTAATATTTAAATATAACACGGAAAGCAAGATAATTTTAAATTGAAAGAAGTGTTAAATTAGTTTAAAAAAATAATGATTAAAAAAAAACATTTTACCAATTTTACCCTATAAAAAATAAAAATAAAAGTTTAAGTAATAAACTTTAATTAAAAATAATTTTAGAAATAATTTAAAATAATCATTTTTTACTACTGAATATTCTTGTAATTTAGCAAACATTTAAATTTTACAGTAAAAAGAAAAAAAAAACTAATGAAATAATTTGTTCAAAATCAATGATAGATAAATGAACCACACCCTTTATCTATCTGCATCCAGAAAAAAATTAAAACGAAGAAAACTGAAATTATGTGAAAAAGTTAAAAAAAACACACTTTTGAATGAAAAAATAAAAAACAGAAAATGTTGAAAAAAATTGAGATTTTCAGGAAACAGCTCATTATCCGTACCAAATGAAATTCCAATGTAATTACATGCAGAGTGCCCGGGACCGATAATTAGAAGCGAACAAGTAAATAAAGAGAGGCGGTTAACGAAATGTGGCTGGCTGGAAGGCCGTATTTGGCATGAAATGGGCGTCATAATGGAATTACCTTCAATCCTGTTTGCGGATATGGGCGAGTCTGGCAATGAGTCACCATCTGATGCCAAACTGTAGGAATGCTCCGACTTAATGGGCCTCGTGCCCAGAGCGGCGTCAGTCATCAGTTTATCCTGTAATACGATCGGCAACTCCTTCTCGAACAGATTCCAGTCGGACAGATCTGCGGCCGAGTTCAATTTCAACACTTCTTGCATCTGAAACAAACAGAGCAAAACCCATCGTACAGTCAATTCGGTTGCCTACTTCTTCGCCTCTTCTACTTCTTAAATATTATTGTTACTCACACACACAAACACACAACACATGCATGCAATGTAGTAGTAGTAGACTCACTTCGCATAAGTATGTGCGCAACAAGCGACTGGTTTTACCGTTACATTGTTAACATTCTACATTCTTTTAATTGCGAACATTCCGCTTACGTAGAAAACGCACGCTGCAAGTGTACAAGAGGAAATGCAGCAGCAGGCAAGGACATTGCGTTTCCTCATACGTAATCGTCGTCCGTTCTTTGGCCACCGCCAATTATCCTTGCTGCTGCTGCTGCTGCTGCTGCTACTGCTGCATTAATCGAGACAATCTCTCAATACACGTTCAATATGTGTGTGTCGTTATAAGTTTCATTCAAATCTCGCTGGCAACCAATTAAAACTTTCCCACAGTCCATTAATTGGGTTAATTTTATTGGTAATGTCCTTTGAGGGAAAGTGGCAAATACTCCAACTGCAGCCAAGGTTTTTCGAAACTCTTTATAAGTTAGAAGAAGTAATATGCGTCTTCGCTTTTATCGTTTTCAGCTTTTATATTTGCTGAACTAATCCTTTGAAAAACAATATACAGTGCGATCATTTAAGTAGTACCCCCCCCTGCTAATTTCTAAACTAGGCAACTTATGAAGCTTAAATTCTAGGCTATATATATAGACGCTAGTCTGCCCTTGAAACTGTCAAA
>JASKGO010001796.1:0-35665 GCA_030556065.1 Holobus sp. GC000080
AATAAAAAATTTCGAATAAATGAATTACATAAATTAATCATTGAAAAATTTTATTTATTGCTAAATTGCTATAGTAATAAATTTAATTTAATAAAATCTTACAAAAAAATCCACTTAAATAAATGATTCTTCATTGCTTAAATAATTGAAATATTTTTACTAGGAAATCAAGAGAAATTAAATTATTATTTCTAAAATTGCTACTGGTATAGAGCTTAAAAACTGAAAATTAAAATCGAATTTAATATGCAATTAATGTTTTGGAAAATGGTTTTGTAAAATTGGCTCGGGCGATAGCAAATTCCGATGGCATTTAAATATATACTCTCGTGGTATTGTGGGGTTGGTTACTGGGGGTTGAATTTAAAATGCATCGGCTCGACGCTTTGATAAACGCATTGTAAATTTAAATTGGCTCTCGCGATAATCGATAAATAAAATGTTATTAAAATGTACAGATGTTTTGAGGGCGTCCTAAATAAATGCGCGGCCATCGATTTTCCCCAGTAAACCTTACCCAGTTCCAGTCGAAGCGAACAACACCGAGGAGGGTTTGTTCTTTGATAATAACCTAATAATACACTTACACGCACGCAAGGACGTTCCTACTCGTATATCCTTATTATATGGTCTTCGAAATTAATTCATTCAAGTAACTCTAACTCTAACTATGGCGCAGCATATTGGAATTGGAACGATAATTTCAGTCGGGCGGGACCTACCCCTTTTCAATATTTGCTTAATTAAATGTGCTCGCCGGCCAAATTGCATGCATGTTTTCTACCTTTTTCTTTCGCCAATTTAAATTAATTTTATTAATCAATAAATTGTTGCTTTCTGCTAATTTATTTTAATTTTATTTGCAAGGTTAATTTATTTATTTATTTATTGGGTGATGAAATTAATTTCAATTGAATTTTGTTTCTTTATTATTTTTTTTATTGCTGTTTTACCCAAGGGAATTTATTTTAATTTTATAATTTTTTTTTAAATTGTTTATGTTTAATGGGTCATTATACTATAAATTAATATCTCGCAATATTGATACTAATTTTATATTGTGTTTTGTCTCTGTTGTCGGTGCAGATCCGTATCCCAGTGAGCAGCAACGTTACGAAGATATGTGCGGGAGCGGCGCAGGGGGTCCCGGTTACGGTGAGCCCTTTACGGGGGACACTTATCGTAAGTCGGGCACGACGGTGGTGGCTCCAGTGGCGACCGAGTATCGCGACCAACGCAATTTCCAGCAGCCCGGTGCTGTGCTCATGGTATACGGCCTAGATCCCTTACGCACTAACGCCGATAAATTATTCAATCTGATGTGTCTATATGGGAACGTGGCACGAGTAAGTATCATCATCATCATCATCATCATCAAATCATATCATATGATATCCGGCACACGAAATCTTATATAATCCATTCTCTTTCGATAAATTTATTTTTTTATTGCTACATAAATCGCTCGGATCCACTTTTCGCTTAACTTACTTTCTTCTTTCGGGGCACCAGCAGCATCTTCAAAGGCATCCATATTCTTACGTAATCTCTTTGCAGCATAACGTACATGCTGGGAGGTCATTCATAAAATGCTCCCCTTTGAAATATTTTTGCATTTTGCTGCTTTAGAGGTATAAGCTTTCAATCTGCTATAAAAATACGTTTTTTTTTTTATAAATTTTATCGTTTTAAAATATAAATTTTTAACCCATTGTAAATTCAAATTTAAAAATATTTTTTGTTTATCCACATTAAAAAGATTTTAATTGTAAATTTAAAATTTTTCAATTGTAAATTGAATATTAAACTGATTTAAATTGCAAATTTCAAATGAAGAAGATTTAAATTTGAAATGAAAAGAAATGAAAAAAAAAAAAAAATGAAAGAACTGATGTGATTTTCGGTTTGTTTGTTCTTTTTAAAGATAAAATTCCTGAAATCAAAAGAGGGCACGGCGATGGTGCAAATGGGCGACGGCGTGGCCGTGGAACGATGCGTGCAATATTTAAATAACGTGAACGTGGGACTGACTGGAGCAACCCCCGTGTGTCATAACAACGCCAATCTCGACGAGAAGATCGCTCTGGAGCACAAGTTACAGCTCGCGTTCAGCAAACAACCATATCTCAGCGAGGTCACGAATCCCTATCCGCTGCCGGACAAGTCTCCCTCCTACAAGGAATATATCACCAACAAAAATAATCGGTTTATGAATCCTGCCATGGCTAGTAAAAATCGAATTCAGCCACCGAGTAAGGTAATAAAATAGAAAACAAACCAAAAAAAAAAAAAAATTATTTAGGGTGATTTTAAATTTACATTTACAAATTGTGGTTTGTTTTTTGTTTCTCTACCTTATCTGTAATATAGATCCTGCACTTTTTCAATACGCCACCGCAAGTGACAGAGGAAGAGCTGATACAAGTGTTTCGAGATTACGATGTGGTGCCGCCGAAAGCCGTCAAGTTGTTTCCAATGAAATCGGAACGTTCTAGTTCTGGTCTGCTCGAGTTCGAGAACACGACGGAGGCGGTGGCGGCCGTTATGGCTTGCAATCATGCAGCGATCGAAAGTCCAGGTAATTTTTTTCTTTTCTTTTCAACTTTTCTTTTTTTATATAAAAATTTATTTAAAACTTTTGGAGTTTTAAAACTAAAAAAAGTGTTTCACTTTTGTAATTTGGGTAATTACATCAGGTAATTGTAAATTGGATTTGTTTCCTCGATTTAATTTTGTTGAAGTTAATTAATTTTTAGGTAACAAAAACAAAAATAAATACGCACACACACACACACACACACACACAAAGTTAAAAAAAGTGTTATTATTAAAAGGGGGGTTGTTATTTAGGAGCAAACCTTTGGGGAAAATAATTAAATTCTGGAAAACGTAAAGCGCTTAATCATTTAAAATGAATATAGTATAACGTGCGCCGCCACGTTAACCCAGTGGTTGCTGGGGGTGGTGGAAACAGACGGGAGGGGGTTGTTTTTATTTTGATGACTAATACACTTAAAATATTTGACACGCGTGTGTTGTTGTGTGTTTGCAGGCACGAAATTCCCATTCATAATGAAGTTGTGCTTCTCGTCGTCGCGCAGCATGTCCATAAGGAACGGCGAGAACAACACCAACGGGTCGACGGACAGACGCATGGAACAGGACCAGTAAAGTATAATTATCATTATCGAATCTCCCTTAATAAGTATTTGATATATATTTATTATATATATATCTATATTCTATAATTACCTGTAATTCAAACAATTTACTTTTTGAGCGACGACCGCTTTGGAAAGCAAACCCGTTAATTTAAATTTAATACTATACAGAAAATGTGTAATCAATCCGCCGGATATCTTCAAGTTTCAATTTTATTTTTAATTTTTAAAGACGACAACAACAAAAACAAAAAAAGGAAAAATAATGCATATCCTTAACTACATATTGAAAGAAATGAATTAAAATGAATTGAAATGAAAAGAATTGAGCAAGTTGAAGGAGATCTGAATGAGAAACATCACAGTAACTTATAATTAAATAATTAATAATGTCTTTAAGGACAGAAAAGTGCAGAAGTGAGAGTGTCGAGTAACTAGTATTTATTTGATATATAAATATTATTAATAATTGATAGAAATTTGAATTTTGTTTTTTTTTTTTGTTTTTAAAGTTTGTTTTTCTTTTTTTAAGGAGAAAAACAATATTTATGTATGTCAATGTGTTGCCTTTTAGAAAGGAAGCATTAATTGATGAAAAAAAAAAAAAAAGATTTTTTTTGTTTAATTTAATATAATTTTGCGTAAATGAATGTTTGACTGTGTCAGTATGTGTGCAAATTGGTGATGTTTTTTATAGTTGTATATCTAGAAAATTAAATGATTCATATTACATTTAGTAGGAAAACCGTGAAAAAAGTTATTGTCAATAATTTTCCAAGTTATTTATTATCTTGTAAGCTATGTTATGTACTATTTTGAGATTTTTAATGTTTATTTAGTATTTAAAAAATGAAGGGAAAAAAATAAGAAAGAAAGTTGGAAACACACAATTGAAAAGAAACTGAGAATGTTATTAATTAATTATATGTATTGTGTATATCTGATGGTCGCGGAAAGTGATAGCGGACATATCGATGATATGGTTGAAAACTTTAAAAGGAAAATGGAAAAAAAAACAAATGCAAGGAAAGCTCGAATTGCCTATCTACTGTACTAACTACATATTAAACAAAAGACAAGAGGGAAACAAGCAGAAAACAAATTACAAAGTACACACACATGAAAAATGAATAACAAAAAGAAACATCAATGAACTTACATATCGAAATAAGAAACAACATAATTGTTTGCAACGAGTTTTTAACGTACTACTACTACTATTATTCTAATTAATTAATTAATTGCTTTCTTGAAATTATTCTTATTGCTATATCTAATCGTACAGTTAAAAATAACTATTTTTCTTTTTTCTCTCAAGTCTTTGAATTCAATTCGATTGAAACAATGAATCGTCGCGTACAAATTAATCAATTATATTTAATTGATAATTGATATTGATAATAATAAATATTAATTAATAACGTGCATGTAATAGCTGACTTTTTGGGGTATGTATTATAGAATCTCTTAATTGTCGTTTGGCAGTTTTTGCAAAGTAATTAATAAAGAAAGAATGGAGTGGAGAAAAATGTAAAATGTAATTTGTTTGAATCATTGAAATATAAAAGGCGAAACATCAATTAACTTATAGGTATTCCTTTTCTTCTACAAAGGACGGACCGAAAATCTATAAATAATTTCACCACCCACAATAAAGAAAAAAAAAAAAAACAGAGAAAGTAAAGCAGAAACGGGGAAAAACTAAAGAGATTGAAGAAACTGAGACTATTTAGGGGTAACACAGCATAAATAAATGTAAAACTACTTCCTTTACGTACCAAATATTTAATAATGTAAAGAAAAAAAAAATTAATTGAAATAAAAACAATACATAAATAGTATTAATTAAGCTAATGTTGTGAATTTAAAGGGAACGCTATAAGAGAAATTAAAACAAGTCAATATTGTAACACACGATCATTTTTGGACGAAACTATATACCTATGCTATATTATGTATGTATAACAAATGGACCCATTACCATAGTAATTGAAGAAGATTAATTACTTACATTACATTAAAAAAAAAAAAAACTAGAAGAAAGAACTTACATTATTATATCAAATTACGTACACTGATGAAATCGAAATGATTAATTTTTCAATTTTCAAATGCCAATAACTAATTACTACTACTAGTAATATTAATTAATAAATAAATGGATATATTTAATATTGAATAAAGAGACAAAAAAAAAACAACCAAGAAAGAAACAAAAAATGAAAAAAAAAAAATGTGGAGAAGTAAATAATTCTAACTGCTCTACTTTGAAGAATATTTTTTGAATCTTTTTAAAAAAAGCAGAACTAAATATCATCATTAAAGTAATAGGGTGTTTCGATTTTTTGTAATCAAATCAATCAATTGGGTTGTTTTTTGCACTGTCTATCAATGAATATCTGTAAGTTTCAATTGTTACATATATTTTTTTGTATAATAAATAACAAGAAGTATTTTCTCCACCTTTAAAGAACTTAGTGAAAATTGCAAACAAAATAAAAAATGTGTCAAATTAGTGCAATAAAATAAATGTGCAAAAAAAAACGTAAATAGGTTTGTACAGTTGTGCATTAAAAAAACAAAAAAACAAAAAACAAAAAAACCAAATGATTTGTTGCAAATTTCAATTGAATTTTTAATACATATTACGAAGTACGACATATCGCATATCTGACATAATTATTATATCATTGCAAATTGGAAATGTTGCACTGCTGCTTCATCGAAGATTAAATCGATGGATGCTAATTACATTTTAAATTGGTGGTTGATGCAACTGAATAATCAATATGTCAATTTTAAATGTTTTCTGCTTAAATTTCACAAATTTTTTGATAGTTTTTTTTTTTCCGTACTGCATAATAATAATTCCTCTATCCTCTATATTCTAAATTTACTATTTACTAAAGAAAATAATAGTAAAAATATCGATTTAGAAGGTGCGCCAATCATTTTTCGTACCTGTACCTTTTTTTGTGACTTGAAGCTTCCTATTAAAACAAACATTGCGAAAATAAAACCAGAAAGAACTTTATTAAAGGGAAATCTTAATAATTAATTTATAAAGTTTATTATCATTACATTATTCATGCCATTGTTAAGTAATTGAATTTATGCTGCAAGTAATTGTAATGTGTGTCTATTTGCATGAGATGTCCTAGTAAAAATAAATCACAGCAAATTATTTAGTTATGAATTAATTGATTAATCGAGAAAATAAAAATGAAGGGAAATAGATCGAGCCATTAATCTCTAAAGAGTTTAATTATATCACATACTTAGAATCGAGCTAACGGAGACAAAAAAAGGAATTTCTAGAAACAAAAACAAGAAGCAAAAATAAGAAGAAGAAATTAGAAAAGGTGTCACTACTATATTTATTGATATGTCTTCCGGACGCTTGCGTCTTTATTTAGTTGTAATCTACTGTGTACCTAATCGAAACTATTTACTCATTTAATAACATCACATACCTACACACACACACAACATACACTTATTATAAATAATAAGTACCTTTACCGTTTTTAATTGCTAATTAAAATTAATGACCGCGAAAATTGAAACAAATGGGGGGCAAACAGTTAAATTAAATAAATTTAATAGAAAAGAACAAATTGCGCGCGCGAAAAATGTGAAAATTATTATTACTAATAATAATAAATATATTGCGCTGTGTAAATATTTTCGTGTTGCTTATATTTCTCGAAAGTAATGAAAAAGGATTAAAATGCAAATTGCTAATTACAAATTGCAACTCGATGTCAATAAATTATTATTATTACTTATCGAACATATTGATTGTGACCTTTTCTCTACAACTACTTCTACTAGAACTACTACTACTACTGTATTATTATATAAAAAATTGAAATTGAAATTGAAAAGTATTTTAATGTGTGTGCGTAATAATGCCATATGAAAAAAAATATCGAATATGCAGCAAGAGAAACATTCGAAAAGAAAGTAGTGCAATAATTTTAAGTCACTTCATTACTTGATGGTTTTTGAAAGGGATAAACTTTAGTCAAAATATACACCTGATTATTCAATGAATCAAAGTTGATAATAATGATATTGATAAAGAGGAAAATGTGCTGCAAACATAATTAATTTAATTATTAATTAATTAATTAATTAATTGATTTAATATGTAATAAAGGAAAATAAAAGACATTTAGTTAGGATATTACCATATCATAATCATATTATTATTATTATTCTTATTAAAGTTAGCTTTTAATAGATGAAAAACAAACAAACTGATAACAAAGGTAGCATATTCTGCTAATTAAAAATGAAAATAATTTAATTCTCAAAATGCAAATCAAGAATTTTCTAGCGTTTTTTTTTTTTTTTTCTCTTGGCTAAATTAAATCTAATGACTTGTAACACTTGTATAATTGAAAAGTTCCAATTTGTAAGCTTTTGAGGACCAAAACTTTGAAACAAATCCACTCTTCGTTAAATTGATGACGTAAATCTTTAACATTGGACACTAATTAAAATAGTAAACACTTGTAACTATTGCACTTTAGTTCTTTTATAAAAAAAAAAAATTTTTTTCAATAATAATTAAATAGAAATACACAGAAAACAAAATGCGGTTTGTGAAAAAAAAAACGGTTATCAAATTAGTATTAATAATTCTAGTAAAGACATAATAAAAATAACGAAATATGATGTATTAAATTAAATTAAATACTAAATACTAATTGTTAGATGGTGATTATTCATAGGTGATAAATGATAATTTAATTGCAGCATTAATTAAAGAGGAAAAAAACAAAACATACAATAGTAATTATTTTTATTTTTTGTGTTGGTTATTTTATTAATTAAATATTATTATCGATTGCTGTATTTTGTACATATGCAGTGAGTGTAAAACTTTGTAATAATAGTACTACGAAATGTTTTCCCTAGTTTTTCCATTGGTAAAAAAAAAATTGAAATATTTCATGCTGCAACTATAGTAGTAAAAGAAAAAATATTTTGTCATTGGCGAAAGAATGCTGTAAAATTAATTTTGTAAGTAAAAAGAGTCTTCTAGAGGAAATTGCTTGTTTTTCATAGTTTTAAAAGATGCGGTTAATAATTTTGCAGCAAGTTTTCGTCAACTTTTAAAAAATTGTATTTTAAAGTTTTTTTTTTTTAAAGGAAAAGGAAATTCTTCTTTGAGGAATCTTTAAATTAATTAATTCTAAATGTATAAATTTTCCAAATAACAAACTGTATTTTTTTTTTCTGTTTCTTTTCTGTATGATGCAAAAGCCATATTTATTAATTTGGAAAATTTGTACTTTTATTCTATTTTTTTTTTAGTTTATAATAAGTCAATGATAAAAGAATTGAAAACATTTTAACATTTTAGCAAACAGTCAACGCTCTCGTTCCTTCTTAATTTCTTTATTTTTATGTTTTTTGTTTGTTTTTATAATTGTAACTTTTATTTTTATTTCATTTTTTTTTTGCATTAAAAATGCATGGAATATTAATATACCTAAATATTCATACATAATATACATATAAATCTATATATAAATATACATAAATTATATATATATATACATAATACATATATAATTGTCGTAACAGAAACTTAGTTGAGTCAATTATCTGTGCCTCTAGCAAAAATTTGTGGTAGTCTTTTTCTGTCTATCACAACTATTATTACTACTACTACTATTTACTACTACTACTACTACTTATTACTCGTACAACTTATATACTTTATATAAATGTCCTTTATTCTTGTCCTTTTTGTCCCTGTAGAAGTAGATGGTACTTTTCACATCTGCATTGTTTATTTAGTTTTTATAAATTTTCCAATTAATTTATTAATTTAAATTCTTCATTCTTCATGACTTCAATCCAAAACATACAAACTCAAACACACACACGCAAATAAATATTATCTCTCTCTCTGTCCAAAGTAAGAAAAATGAATGGATTCGCCATCCAGTTCGTCTCTGTGATATTCTTGACGCCATTCGTTGTGTATTAATAATAATTATTGCTTCCTTTTTAATTATCTATTAATTTTAGATTTACATTTATCAATATTATTATTATTATTATTATTATTAATACAGACACAGTGCAGACGGATGTTGTATAAAGAAAGACACTTTATTAGATGTTAATTATTAATATTTATAAATATTGTTAAGTTTGATTTCGTTTTTTTTTTGTTTTTGTTTTTAAATTCAATTATTGCTTTAATCTACTCGTATATTAACATTTAATATTTAAAATATTAAATGTTAATTAATTTCATTATTCTTACTCTCTCACAGAGACTAATTTGGAATTATTTTTCTCTTCTCTGTAGTATATGTATAGATTAATTAATTGCTTCCTTTTTCTTTTAGTTTTTTTTTATTTCTTGGTTTTGTTTTAAAATTTTCTACACCGCTACTAACAAATTAGTAATGAATTTATTTCCAACATATTCGACCACAATTCACCTACAACTGAATATATACATGAATGCAAATATACATATGCTTACACGTTCAAAAATACATAAATTATCTATATATATATACAAAGTAAATAAAATGTCTGTCTTCTAATGGAAATAATGCAATTATCAAAAAAAAAAAACAATATTTACTCTTCTAATTATATTTGCCAAATTAATATATATATATAAATTTATTCTTTCTCAAAAACAATTAAAATTTTTTAAATAAAATACAAAAAATAATTTCAAAGACATGAATACCATATACTACTACTACTACTTACTACTACTAAATATATAATATATATATATACAAAAAGACACACAAATACTAAATATTTACTTCATAAATAAATAATAAACATGATGTGTATTTTCCCAAAAAAGAAAAAAAAACAATGCTAAATGTATATAATACAAATTAATTAATTAATTATTATTAATTATTAAATTAATTAAAAGAAAAAGACAAATTATACATATATAAATTATAAAGTTAATTTATACAAAGTAAACTATATATTATTATTACTATTATTATGGATTATTATTATTATTATTACTATAGAAATTGATTACTTAATTAATTAATTAATAAAAAAGTAGTTATGAGAATTCAAGTATTATTATACTCGCGTAATTGTATGCCAAATATATGAATTCTAGTAATTTGTATTCATAGTCTCTAAGTAATGACCAAAATTAATACGAAAAAAAATTGATTAATTATTATAAATAATTAAATTGATTAATTTGAATTGATTTCATTTTCTTTTTTAATTTGTTTATAAAATTAAAAAATCAAATCACATTTGCAACGACCATTATATTAGGATTATGAGCACAAATTGACTAGAAGCAGTATTACTGAAAGTCAATTCGTTTTTCAAAATATATATATATATATATATACTAAATATATAAATTGTAAATAGGTTAATTATTCAAAAAAAAAAAAAATGCTGAAAGTAAATTAAGTAAAAAGTACGATGAAAATAGTGGTATGTGTTTTTGAACTTGTAAGTTATAATAGTTTATATTGCCCATTTGTTGTGTTCAGCAGCAAATTTTTGCCCCGTGTCCACTTTATTTCGACTCCCATTTTTTCTTTTTATTTTTTTCTTTGTTCTTTCTCCTAATAATTGTCTCCAATGTCTTTCGCTTCTTCGAACTGGAAGAAATTGCGTTTAGATTTCTCCTTTCAGAAGATGCATCTCCTGTGGTTTGTCTTCATTGGTAAGTCTTTTTATTTACTACATGTTTATTATATTATTTTTTAGGCAATAATTTGTTTTATGTTATTTTTTCTGATTTTTAGAAGAATTGTTTTTTAGATATATTTTTGCAATTTAACAGGTTAAGTGTGCGGGTTGAGCCGGGAAGTACGTTACGCGCTAACGTTAGAGTCGCCAGCAGTCGGTCTCAGCCGTACTAGACGCGCACTGCTTACAGTCCGGTCGCGTTTGTCGCTAACGTTGCAGCGTCGATGTTTGCGCCCCTGCGTGTAGTTCTACTATTTCGAACGGCGGGTTCGGTGAAGCCGATTGTTAACGTTACGATATAAGGCAAGCAGCAACGAGCGATCAAAAAATTATTAATTATTAAGATTTAATTTAACTAAAGCAACAAATTAAGTGTTGGTTAAAAGACAATTTATTCAGCTATTTAATTTATTTAAAATAATTAATTTTTTTATTAATTATTATTAATTTTGAAAAATCCTTTTTGCAGAGAAATTTTGGAGATTTTATATTTTTTAATTAGGTTTAATAAAATAAATAAGAATTTTCCTTTAAAAGTAAAAAGGAAATTAAAAAAAAAAGAAATGAAGTTAAGACTTGTACTGTTAGGGTCTTAAAATGTTGACCATCAGCCACGGTTCTTGTTAATTAAAGGATGGTGCAAAAATGTTGCCAGGCTTCTGCTGTGGTAACATAAACCTCAATTAAGATTATGAAATATAGTCGACTTAAATTTCAGTTCTTTTTCTTTTCCTAATAGATTGCAGCTACTGTAACTTACTTCTATGAAAAATGAAAATTAATTTTTTATTTAATTTTTTCTCATTAAATTTTTAATTTCCTCAAAGATCATAACCGTAGCATTTTAATTTCCATCAACAAAGGAAAGAGAGCTTAATAAAATATATAATCACAGGACCAAAAACAATAAAACATCGAATAAAATAGACCGTTGCTTTATTAGCTGCATAACTGTGATATAAAACTATAAAAGAAAAGAAACAATAATTCGATCTTTTAACTTTTCGTAATAATAAAATAAAAATTAGTAATGAAATGTTTATACCTGAAAAAGAGAGCAGTATTTGCCAAGGGTTCTAGGAAACTTTACTATTAATACAATTAATTAATTAGACTGATTTTTTATTGGTACTTTTTTTTTCTTTCTGCAAAAACATTAATTCTGAGACATTTTTACGTAATAATTATAAATGCTTTTCATAGTACAAATATAATAGTTCTCTTAGGTCTAATTTTAGAATACTTTGTTTTCAATAACTTTCTTCTTCGTTTTCTTCTATATCACTAAAGTTATCATATCAATATTTGTTTTATATATAATTTTAGATAGTTTATGTTTGAGTTTTTAAAGCTACAATTGCGATTATGCGTTTTTTTTTAGGTTTGTAGTACAAATTATAGGCATTATTTATGAAAAAACCCATAACCTTTTTATTTATAATTTTTTTTTTTTTGTAGTTTTTTTTTTTTAATTTCTTTACGAGCGGCCTTTCTCTACGTCGCGTTTATTTGATCCTTGTTTTTCCTGCTGTGCTTCCATTCGCTCTTCCAACAACTTCAATTTCTTGTACTTTCCTTTAATTATTAATTATATTTTTTAAATAGTAAAAAATCGAGGGTGAAAAGTCAATTTTTATTGGTATCAACTTACTTGCCACCTTAACCATTATTACGCCCCACCATATGGACCAACCCCAGCCGACCAGACAAAAGAGAACGGTGAAGAGCTGACCGGCCCCTATGATTGTGTTTATGAAGAAGGAACCGACGCGAGGTTTTGGGCCATCTTTTTGCGAAAATCTCGGCTTGCCCATACACAAACAAAAAAGGCCGCTGAAAACTGTACCTGAAAAAGCCCCAAGGATAAATTAATTAATGTTCTTGCTTGTTAATTAATTAATTGCTTTATTAAAATATCTAATTGAGTTTCTTCAACTTAATTTTTTTGACTCTGAGTTTTTAATTTAAAGTTATTTCCAAAATTTTTTTTTATTTGCTTTAAAAAAAATTAATAATAATAACGAAAAGATAAGAGTAAAACTTACCCGTTCCTGGAGCAAAAATATTAAAGAAGAGACAAAAGTAAGCGAGAAATATTGGCAGAACGGGTATTGCCGCCTTCATTGTCGATGTATATTCCACCAAGCTGGGATCAAGTTTGTTTTTCGGATCCTGGAAGGAAAACAAGAGTATTATAGCAATAAAAATGACGCTCGACGCCTCCAGCGAAAGCTCGTAAGCTCTGTACTACGTTTTTCGATATTGCGTGTATAATGAGCGGCCATTAAGAGAGCCAAGGTCGCATCGCATTTATGCAAAACAGTTTCGTATGGATTTCTTGGAGAGCGATTTTACGATAAAAACTCCAGAAACCGATAGCAGATTATGAAAAACAACATTACAACAAAGCTATAACTTA
The DNA here is from genome assembly GCA_030556065.1 of Holobus sp. GC000080. NCBI lineage: Eukaryota > Metazoa > Arthropoda > Insecta > Coleoptera > Staphylinidae > Holobus > Holobus sp. GC000080. The sequence continues at coordinate 13,312 of JASKGO010001796.1, forward strand.
TAACAACTAACTGTTGTACTACTAGGTATGACTTCTTAGTTTCTTACCTCTTGAGGAAGTACCGTAGGCGTCAAACTTTTCTTCTTGCTTAAAAGCGAGGCCCTCCGACTCGTCAAATCATCGATTTTCGCTGGCGGAGGCGTCTTCCGGCAACACCTGGAGGCCCAGCCGCAACCGCAACAACAGAAAAGCGCTTTGAAGAAGTTGCGGCATTTTTCACTGAAAGCAAAAACAAAATAAAATATATTATAATTATCTAATTTTAATTGTTGGTCTTTAATTACCTTCTGGTCAATGGTATAGCATCACTTAAGATGCTGTCTCTTCTTTCGGCCCAACTTTGTTTTCTTTTGCCGCGCCCGAAACAGCCGGTCGTCGAGGAATCGCTCACTTTGTTGCTCTTGCAGCACTTCATCCGTTGCCAAAATGATTTCTTTGCCTCTTCGACTTCGTCGTCCGCCGCACTGATGATGATTTCCTCGACGTCGTGCAGTTTCTTCTTTTTGAAGCAACCGAAGCATCCTCTGGTGCCGTTGTCTGCCTCCGCATCTCCACCGTTGGCCGCTGCCGCCTCTTCTTTCTGCTGTCCCCTTTTACAGTTAGCACACGCCACTGTCCGTTTGATGTTGTTCATAAATTTCTTGCATCGATTTTCCTTTGCCTCTTCGCCTTCCGCGTTCTCCGCTCCTCGCTGTGGTGCTCTGCAATGCATATGAAAAATAATTGCACAATAAAATTTACGCCACAGAAGACGCGCAATTAGCATTTATGTGCATTTAATATTATGTAAATGGTTCGTAATTATTGTTTTAGAGACTAATTATTACCCATTTTCTAAAGTGCCGTTATGCGGGGGCGACTCACTATCACTCAAGGGCAACACATAAATGAAAGTCATTTTGTCGTTGGGTTTTTGCGACGCTTTGATTTTCATTTGTAGTTTCGTTTTTCGCACTCACGGTTTAAATTCAAATTGAAACAATTTTTTTTTTATAGGGTTATTAGGGTTGCAAAATTTTACAAGCGGTGATTTAGTAATTTTAAAAGCTTTTATGACCCCGACGAACTTTGTAAAGAAGATATCGGTGGCGCGCGTTCAAACCGTTTCACTTGCGCTCGAAAAATGCCTGGTCAAGCGGTGGTGGCGACTGGTGGGTGCGTTATAAACCTCCCTTTCTTTGCATACGTGTTCTAATGCGGTTAAGCCCAGTCCTCTAGTCCTATATTTTCCACCCAAAGATTTATTTAAGCAAAAGCCATGAGCGCACTTTAAAACACTTCGAACATTTCATTAAAAAATGTTTCCCTTCAATGTAAATTCACTTTTATTGATTTAAGGGTTGATATTTTAATAAGTTGTAATTTTAAAAGTTCAATGGTGAATCAGTGCCCATGACTAAGAATGTAAAAAAATCAAAATCGCAAGCTAGAAATTCTTCGGAATCTCGTACGCCACTGACTAATGACTACACGCCATTTTCTACTCGCTGGTCAGACTGGACTGCGAAACACGCAAGCCACCCCCTGAATGAGGCGCCACTTTTGGCCCCCATTCCATCGGACTTTTCCCTATACACATGCCACCAACACAACCAGAGGATAAATAAAACCACAAGATATTCATATTTATTTCATTTTCGGTGCGATTTTTTTTTTTTTTTTTTACTTTTTTCGTGATTTGTGTCAGGGTTGTAACTTATTTCTTATAACGTTGACAAAACCCAAAATATTTTATCGCCTCTGTAGTTTTGCAATAATTTATATTATTATTGGATTGGATGGTTTATTAATAGTTTTCAATGGTTTTCGTGTGTATTGTGCGTCAGTCAGTGCATAGATTACCTAATAAATCGAACATTAGGAAAATTAATCGCAAAATTTTGAATTATTATTAAGGGTTGCTACACCTTAAATAATGCAGTTTAGCCTCGTTCAAGGTTTGCGTTATACCACTTTAATATCCTTTAGCTTTGTATTATAATTGCCTTAAATATGGATAATTTTTTTTTACTTCATTTCTTTTCTTATTCCTTTAGGAACAGCAAAGAAAAGAAGTCTTTTGCTTGTGTTTTTTATTTTCTGCGACTGTTCTATAAATGCATTTACTATTGATTTTGCAATATAATTGAAATTACTTTACAGTTGAGGAGTAATTAAAGAAAGCAACGGAAAATTGCAATAAACTTTTAACAAATTAACAAAATTAACATTATTTACTACAATTAACCACTAAATATAAATATTTAGGAAACAATTTCCGAAGAATTTTTTTCCTAACTGCTCCTAATATAAACCGAATCAAATTTGTCGTAAATTACGGCGCTTAATTGTTGTTTATGTTCGTAATTTCTGATATAGAGAGTATAAAGGAATGTAAAAAACGTGGTGGCATTTAATGGCACAAATGGTCATGCGAAAAGAACGTCCGATTAACCCAAATAAAATAAGTCGGACATTCTAATTTTAACCTTTCGCTTTTGATTTTTCTACACACAGCACATAAAAGTCTTTAGCCAACCCCTAAGTGGACTACTTACCGATCCACCAATTTAGCAATAAGGAGAAATTCAAATTCTACGCGCGCTACTTATTTGGTCGAGCGGTAAATTTGTATAGGGCGATTGAATTGCGCGCGCCATTAAATTTACTTTTACTTGCTACTTGTAAGTAAGTAAATAATAGTACATAGGGAAAAACTTACCCGGCACCTGATGCAACCCCATTAGTGGCATTTGGTGGAAAACGCACATTTCCGCTCTGAACTTCCACGCTGTCGGGCTTGCCTTGCACCGTAATTTTAATCGGTTTCACCTCGGCGGTAGTAACAGGTAGTACTACTGTTGTGGCAACACTAGAATTATGAACATTGTCTTCGTAATGCACTTTCGCACCGAAACTCTCATCAGGCGATGCGAATTTTTTCACATTATCAGCGGTCCCTTCGTTTGCCAATTTACTTCTGTCGTTTGAAACGTTTATGATGTTTGCATTGGTTGTAGCAGTACCACTTTGGCCACTGTTTCCGTTGGAATTGTTGCCCACGACTTCCACATTGGGCAACTTGCTATTCTGATTTCCTGCCGAATTCGATGAAGCCGAATGCGAAGTTTCCGAATTGTGATTTGGATTGCTTTTATTGGTGCTGTTGTTGTTATTGTTGTTGTGATGGTCTTTATTAATGGAAATAACAGCAGAAGCGGCCGGAGACAACTTGGAAATGTTATGGTCCTTCAGCAGCGTTTGCGAATCTAGAACAGTATCGTTCATTCTTTCTATTGCACTTGAGACGCTATTCGCACTCAGCACCCTACCTTCATCCATATACATCGGCGTCTCTTTCGGATTTGTATAGGTAATGTTAGTGACCGATGTGTTGGAAGGACCTTTGTTGTCCTCGGCAAGCGCCCGCTGCGGCGTCTCCAATTTCGCGTCAATTTTCAACGGTTGCGTTACCGCCGACGTCGTCGTCGACACCACCGTGCTGGCCGATGGAAGCATATCGGTTAGCTTTGGTACACTCTCCACTTTCCTCACCGTCGACTTCAATCTGGCATCAGTCTTTGTCGGACTACCATCGTTCGCATTTGCGTTGCCGTTGCCGTTGCCGTTGCCGTTTTTATCCATCAGTAACTTACTACTACTCCTCTTTGTCAACGGCTTCTTATCGTTGGTAAAATTGGTACTATTGGTACCATTCATGGTGGCATTATTGTTATTGCTGCTTTTGCTGTTATTATTGTTGTTTCTATTATTGTTGCTATTCTTGCTATTCTCGGCATTGTTTTTGGCGACGTTTCTGTTCAATTTGGTAACACTTTCCGAGCGATTTAGTCGGTTGTTTCTACTAAAACTGCTGGTTTTCGATGTTGGTGTTTCCAAGTCATCGGCGGCGGCGGCGGCGGCGGCGGTGTTCCTGTTAGGCACTTTGGGTTTACTCTTTTTGGCATTATTACTATTCACTTTTGCAGGTACGTTGCGATAGTTTTTCACGGGGATTTTTGTTGGCGAAATTGGAGGTCTGTTCGACGGACTCACTTCCCGGCTGGGATTGCGTGAGGTGGCTCTGGAGGCGGCTCGCGACTGCACGCGCGTGGAAGCCCTTTTGGGGGGATAGTCGGGAGAGCGGTCCCGCGAAGGCGACGGTTTCCTGCTCGACGGCGAGCTATACGATTTCGGAATTCTACTTGAGGGGGAAGACTGACTTTTGGAATCTGAACTGGGTTCAGGTGAGCTGCCGATTATCGGCGATAATCGAGTGAAGGCCTGGTGATTGTTCCGCGAATAAATCGCGGCGTGACTCCTTCGCGGACTCGGTCCAGTCGGAGGCTTATAGATGACCGCCGCCGATTGCGGCCCGATGTGGTTCAAACTTTTACTCAATTGCGGCCGCAATTGTCTGTGCTTCGGCGACGAATCACTGGAGTCGTCCGTCAGGACCACAGAACTGTTGCGTCTTCTCAATTGCGGTATGTTCGATCTTTTCGCTTTGCTGTTCTTCGCTTGTCTCGAACTTCTGTGGTCGTCTGGAGGCGGCGGCGACGCTGCCGGCGATGCATGGCGCGATCCGCTCGGATTGAAACCTCTTCCCCGGAAGGGACTCACTCTGCCTGAAGGCGGAGACGGGCTTCGCGAAAGCGCCGAATTTACCGGCTCGGCAATGATGGAAAACGACTGATTTTTGCTTCTGCGTGTATTGTTATTAGGACTTAATCTGCAATTCAAATTCTTTATTATTATAATTTTCCAACAAACAAAAAAAAAAAAAAAAGAACTATTTCAATAGTAAATTTACCTGTACGGCGGGGGCGCCGTTGGTGGATCCGGCGGCGAACCGTTTTCCTCCGGTGATAGGATGGTGAAGGCGCCGGGCGATAGGTATCTGAGATTCAGTTCCTCCTCGAAAGCTCTGCCGGGCCTGAAGCCCACTCTGCTCTCGGGCGATCTCATTTCTTCGAATGGTGACGGGACGAAAAGGAAAAGTTAATCGATTCCACCACGTGCACTCACATGGTTTCGCTCTACGAGTCCAGTGTCATTCTTTTCGTGGGGACCACTCGCCCCGAAGCCCCGAAGACGAAAAAGTTAAATGATGCGCTCGCAATAAGATTCTAATTTTGCCATGACTATTTCCGTGATACTTAAGGTGCAATGTTCATCAACCTCTTCTTACGTAATGATTTATCGACTTCCTAAAAATAACCCTTCTTATTAATACGTAAGCGTGCACTTGGTTTGCTTAACTGCTTAACACATTTCACATTTTGTATGTACTGCACTAGTACTATATAGTACCTACTTATAATAGAGCAGGAAGTAAACACATTTTTCCCCTAATTGTATTTTAAACGACTGCTTGCTTTCTTCAAAAGTATACTTTTCACAAAACCAAAACAAAAACTAATCCCGAAAAGTTATTATTATTATGATTTGCAATTAAATTTTAATGGCGATAACATAAATAGATAAAGCTCTCTTTGCACGCGTTATAAGTTCTAAGAAATTAATGCCATCAAAGCGATGAGTTTTTTAATTGTTGCTTTATTATCCTTATTATCTATAAATCACCCTTGGCAATAAATAAGAGAAAGTTAAATTTAAAAAAATGTTTTATTAAAATAATTAAAACAGAAACAAAATGTATTTAATATTTAAATTCAACAGAAACTTTTACAGAAATTTAATACTCTGTTTAAACTTTCTTTTGTAATCTTTTACAGCAGAAAAAGTTATTAATGCATTTATGCAGTGCTTTGCGAAGAGTGATTTCAGCGGATAAAGGAAAATGCGCTTATTCGAATCGATGGGCGACGAATGAAAAATTCTCTCGACGACTGACTCTCGAGCTGCCGTAATTAATAATTGCAGTTGCAGTCTGCAGAAAATATAATGGTTGCTAATACCGAACGAAGAGTGCAGCTTGATATGCTCTAAATACAAGTTGACACGTTTCGATGATCTCGCAGCAGTAAATTATTTTGCTTCCATTGTTATTATTATAGTCTCTAGTGGTGTTTTCTTTTCTTGATATATTTAATAGGGTTGTGTCTTAGATCTTTGATGTCTAGAAAGTAAAATGTTTTTTTTTTATTATTTAACTGATGTTTTTTTTTTTGCTTTTCTTTTACTTTTTTTTTTTTTAATAAAAAATTATTAGTTTCTTTATTATTATTTTTTTAATTTTTTAGAAGAAAAAAGAAAACTAAAAACTAATTACGATTGTTTAACAATGTGAACAATTACAATGGAATTGTTAAAGGGGAAAGTTTGTAACCTTAACTTGTCATCGTTTATCGTTTACGTTCCATGTAATAATTTCTAAAGACACTTATTTTCTACCCACCTCTAATTTCTTCTAATAAATCAGACAGTCAGCATGTTAACAACAATTCAATATTTTCCAAATAAAATAACAGCACTGTGAAACATGAAAGTGTACGATGGATAGAGCAATAGAGCAATCAGCAAATTAATATATTGAATATATGCAATGAAGAATAGAGAAAGAAAAACGAAATCAATCGCTAGTTTTCTCTTTGATGCTTTAATTGATTAACTCGATTTTTTCTTTTCTAATTAATAAAGCTGCCACTCGCTAATAAACTAATCACGCCTGCTCTGCCAGTATACTTATCATATAATTAGTAATTAAAAGTAGAGCAAACACTTAACTGCACTCGAGTGTGCTGAATATCAGGAGCGAAAAACATTGACAGAGAAGCGCTCCGTATATAATTTCTATTTTAATTTATCAGGCAATTATCGTGTCATGCATAAACGAAGAACGTTCCTTGGACTTGAACATCAAACATTCTTTCGCACGAATCGATCGTCCAGTGCTAAGTTTTAAGTGTTTTCTTTCTTGTCTTAACTCTGATCTCTGATCAAATAAAGACTGAAGACAACCGCATACCATTTTGAGACATATTTTATTGCTGCAGTCCCATGTACTTTAAATAAATAAATATTATATACAGCTTGATATAGTTTACTTACTTTGTGTCTATAGAGTTATAATAATTTATTTCATTATTTCAGAGTGTATAATATGTTTGAAGGAGTCCGTCAGCGCGAGCGAGAAACAGTTTTCATTCAATAAAAGCGGAACGCCGTTGCATAAATTAGGGAAAAATCAATGAAGAAAAGAAACTTGTACGGCAATTTACACAACAAAATAGAAACGTATCGCTTAATTTTGACCATTTTGCTTATTAACTCCCTCGACAACTGTAATTTCTAGTCGTGCCCCTTTTTCTGCTGCTGCATTTCACCTATTTTCGTATTTTACTTTAGAATTTTAGACATCTCGCAACCGAAAATTGGCACGATTCTAATGAAAAACTTTTAAACTTTGCATTTCCTACTGAATTAGCTTTGGTCTTTTAATTCAAGGTATAAATACGAGTATAACTTTAATGAAAAGTTTTAATCGGAGGCCACGGTAATATCGGAATTGTGCAAATAATTTATTTACTTGTTAAATAAGCTTTTGCTTTCGGTAATTTCCATTTTTAATTTTGCGTTTCGAAAATGCAAATTTTATTATTATTTAATAATAATAATGTGAAGCAATAAATTTCCCAATTAATTTCATTATTAGGTACCTAATAATATCATGGTATTAACACTCTATTTATTATTTATATTATTTATTCAATGGAATGTCAATTTATCAAAGTTTCTTTTTTATTACATTTTTTTAAATGTATAGGTGAATAATTAAAAAAGTTGGTGCAATTTGTTTTCTTTTGCATAGTTTACAACATTTTTATTTGCATTTTACATTTTGTTTTTTATATAAATTGTTTTAGTTATATTTTGTTATATAAGTTGAGATGAATATAATTTACTTAAGTCATGTAGAGCGTGAAATATGGCGGTGTTATTGTTAACATTAAGAAACGGTTTCGGTTTGCATAGAGTTTATTAACTTTTTGTTTCTTGTTTGAAAAATTTTCTTTATATGAAATTGCCAAATGCAAAGGATTTTTTTTTTGTTTATTTTAATTTACTTTTTCTACTGGAAAAAAAAAGATAACAAAAAATTTTTTTTTTATTTAAATTTTATTTTTAATAATTAATAATTAATTTCTTCAAGATTTTAAATAATTTTTCTGTAATAGTTTTTTCTTTGAAATTTTTTTAAATAATTTATTGGTTTAGTCAGTTAATTTTACAAGTAATTATTTAAATTTTATAAAATTATTAATATAAAATTAATTTTATGCAATTATTTTAATATAGCTTTGAAATTGGGATGATAAATTTTAATTTATTATAATAATAGTCTTTATTGAAGTCAATAATTTTGATTTTTGTATATATTTAAACGTTTTAATTAAAAAAAAACTAAACTAAAATTGACTGTACCAGTAACTTAAAATTATTCTTAATTAAAAAAGTTTATTAAGTTAGTAATTAACAACAAAAAACATAAATTTTCATTTAATTAAATATTAAAATTTCTTACAAACTGTGTATATTTAAATCAAATTTAAAGAAAACAAGAATTAATAACGATTGAAGAAATTAATTAAAACTTGGTGTATAAATACAAATGAAAGATCATTAAAGACACCAGTGGAAACTTATCAATTCCAACTTTGTACCTTCGGGATGGATAATTTAGTTTCCTCTTTCCGTTTTATTGCAACGACTCTCTAAAATTAGAAGTTCTTTTAATACCTAAAGCGCGCGCGAAGAAGCGGGCCCCGCCGAATGAATGTCTAATGTGTCTCCTCTTTTCTTCTTTCGAAACAAGAAAAGCTCATTTATTTTCATTACTCAAGAACTATTATATATTTAGCATGACTCATCGTTTTCCTTCCAAGATAGGGCTAAAAAAACTTCGCCACTTTTCCACTCATTGAATTTCGCAACATTTTTCCAAGACAAACTTTGCATTTACTTTTTTAGTGAAAATCCAATATTATAATGATTTTTTAAATATTTTTTATCATTTAGAAGTAGTAGTAGTAGTAGTAGTAATCATTTGACGTTATAAAGTAATTAAAAGGTTAAAAATTTAAATTAAAATTTTAACTTACTTGTAATGTTTCACTTAAAAAAAACTTTTTTAAACTTTTAAAAAAAGAAGCACAATTTGCACAAATTTCCAGTAGAAACAATGTACTTTTAGCACTGTCGGTTAATGAAAGGGAAAACCGAGAAGCGTGTGTTGTGATTGTTCGGATCGACTTGAAGACGTCGTTGCATTCGTCTTGTGATTTTATAGAGAGAGAGTCGGTCGCTCTTTGCGATCGTTTTGTTTTCCGCCGCAGCGGCCGGGAGAGAGCAGAGTTACTGGGTAAAGGTGGTGGTGTTTTAATTTTCCATCGAACACACAACACACGGTACCTTTAATAGTGTTCCAGTGTAGTTGGTAGTAATAGCGTAAACGCCACCGCGACGGCGAGTGGCAATCTAAAGAAATTATTCCACTGTTGTTGGCGTCTTGGCGATGTTAGCAGCGTGCTCCACTTAAACCGCCCCCCTCTTTTTAGCGGCACGCGATTGCTGACCACCGCCGCCGCCACCGCCACCGGGATATTTGGCAGTAGCCTTGGCGTCTACGGAAAAAAAATAAATTATCCAAAAATCCAACATCCAACGCTGGCTGGCCACCCACTATTCGGCCGCTGCCGAAATAAGTGCGTGCCTTTCATCCTACTTTTCCATCTAGCTAACTGCAAAGTTGGTCCTTGCAAGGACCCCCAATGCTCGGGGTGGCCTTTTTCCTTGTTCCTTTTCGACAAATTTTTTTGCTTTATAAATATAAGGACTACTTTCTTAGTTGAGCACTACATAAATGACCCATTATAAAGTTTTCAGTTTTCCTTTTTCCTGTACAAAGTGTGCATGTTCCTAATGAATAATTAGTACTTTAAGTACGAATGGCTTTTTAAGGAACAGTTTTGTTTTTAATTACTATTTAAATTTGCTTGTTTGATGTTTTAACTCGCGTTTTTCCGTAATAAATAATAAGGGATTTTATTGTTGCGAATTATTTGCGGTTTGTTTTTCTTTTTGCGATTGTTTCTTTATTGTAAAGTGATTTAAAAAGTTTTTTTTTTTTTTCAATTTGCCGTCTTGCGGTTTTATTTAAATAATTTACATTAAAATATTTATTTTTATTTTATTATTAACCTGTGCATTTAAACATTAAGTGATTTATTATTTTTAATTACTGCAACTTTAATCGTTGCATAAATTATTTGGGTAATTCTTATTAAAATTACGAAAAGTAATTAAAATTTTTCAGTTTTTTAGAATGCAGTTTTAAATATTTTTTTTTTTGCGTTTTGCTGAAATAATAAAGAATTTATAGCTCCGGGTTTTTAGAAGCATTTTTTTACACTATAAACGTTTGCATTTTTATAATTTTTCGAACTTTAATTAAATTCACTTTTCAATTTTATTTATATAATTAATTCAAGCGAAATTAAGCCTTTAAATGGAAACTTATTAACTTATGAAATCATAATTTTTAATTACAGCAACTTTTAGAGTAAAACAATTTAGGAAAATGACTCTTTAAGTAACGACTAATAAAATAATTTAAACTTTTAAATTCTTTTACAAAAATTTTAATTTTTTCAGATTTTCCAGCAATAGATATTAAATAATAAGGAATTCTGTTGTTGCGGATTATTAACGAGCTGTTAGTGACATTTTTTTTTTCATTGTAAAGGGTTAACTGGTTGCATTTTAAATATTTGCGCTTTTTAATTTCAATTTATATAATTAATTCAAGTGAAATTATGCTTTTAAATGGAAACTTTATAAATTTTAACAGGTTTTAAATCATTATTTTAATTATTGCAACTTTTAGAGTGAAATAAATTTGAAAAATGTTTCTTTAAGTGACGACAATTAATTTAAACTATTTAGTTCTTTTAATATAATTTTTAATAACATTTGTATTTTGCTATAATAATAAATAATTATTAATTTATTCCTTCTAGGTTATTAACCGATTTTTAATAACTTTTTTATACTGCAAACGGTTTAATTTTTATAACTTTTCGAGTTTTAGCTATTTGCACTTTTCAATTTTATATTATTACTATATTATTAATTTAATTTAACAGAAATTAAGCAATTAAATGGTGCCTTTGCATATTTAAATTATTACAGAATCATTATTTTTAATTGCAGCAACTTTAAGCTTTAAAGAAAAGTTAGAAAATGTTTCTTTGATTAACGAAAAATAATTTAAATTGAATCATTTCAGTAATTTATTTGCATTTCTTTATTTAACATAACATAACAAATAATTAATTAATAGTTTAAACTATTTAATTTATAATTTCAAATAATATTTTCCCAAATAATTATTAAACAATTACGACAGTTAAACAGTTATAAGTTACTACTTTACTTTTCTTCATTTAATTGCCACAAAAATGTTTTCTATATGGAAGAAAAAATAAGAAATCACTTGTTTGATATAATTACCAGTACAACTTAATTATTGCCAGTACAATAAAAAACATGATTCTGTATCTGGTTGTGCATACTTGGCAACAATTTCACTTCTTAAACATAAATAATGAAACGCATTAAAAAAGCAAGTTATGTGGTGCACTTAAGTGCGATGTGTTGTGCAGAGGGCAATTAGAAAATCAGACTTTTTCATTTGAAAAACCGTTCGGAACTTTTCTAATTAATATTATACTGCACTAGTATACAACGATTACGATAGGTAGGTAGTAGACAGAGATCGCAATTGTAAATAATATCCTGAACAAAATGCAAATTCCTAATTAAAGAGCAGTTAAATATTAAGAAGCGCAATCGGTTTCCTCTCGATCGTGCAATTACCACTGTAAACAAGCTTATTATTGGCCATTAGGTATTTTTAATGGCATCGATGAAAGTTGCGCATCCCGTTCAACAGCGAAATGCGCCATCGGAACAAAAATGTCTCCTCCCGTCCTCCGGAATCTTTATTAATTATGTTGCTTGCCGTTAGACATAAAATTTTAGAGCGTCCCAACTGCTCTCACTGCTGATATATTGCTGTTATTCTACCGCAAAATTCTTCTTCTACTACTTGTTGTTTTTCTTTTTCGTTTTCCTCCTGGTTTTCTTCACAATCTTCTTATTGAAAACGCGTTATTTATAGAAACAGGAAACTTTATTGCTTTTCCTGCATATTTTTTGCTTTTATTTATTTGTTTTTAAATTTTCATCTTTTATAATAAAAATCTTATTAGTCTTTTAATTCATTTTTTTTAATAGGCATTGTTAATTTGTTTCTATAAGAAACATTAAGAAATAAATAAACAACTCTCTAATTGCAAAAAAATGCTGCTCTAAATAATTTGTTTACTTTGTCTACTTGAAATAATAAAGTTTCTCTTGTGCATTTTCAAATTTAATAAAAAATAAATTTAATTTTTGTCTCTTCCTTTCAGGACGAAAATTAAAGCAGATTTAATATAATTAAATGCAATTTATGTGAAAATGCAAAGAAAATGCAATTTAAAGGTCAGTGCTGCATGTTGGAACGGCAAAAAGCAGAAAGACCTGAGACCTTTTCAACTTAAAAATTATTTTACTCGCTCTTAATTAACGTTCTAAGCTTCCATAAAGTAACAGCGTTTAATGGTGGACAATTTCGAAGGGCGAGTTTTCAATGTAAAACTTAATTAAGCTCGCTAATGATTTTGTAATAAGTGGCCGGGCGTTAATTATTCGTTATACATTTGATGTATTTCTTCATGGCATGTTGAAATTGAGTTTTATTGGCTGTAATAAGTAATGTATTCCTATTTCTGTTGACAATTTGTCAGCCGTTAATCATTCTTCGCAAGCTGTTATGTAGTGGGTGACGTTGAGCTTTAAAACGTTGGAAATTTCTATATTTCTTAATTTTTTTTTTTTTTTTTAATTATTATTGTTAATGGAATTGACAACAATTTTTTTAATTTGATTTTCAAGTGCAAAATGCAATGAGTTATTCAAATAAAAATCTTAAAGGTTTTGCAATAGAAACCAAAACTTTATTTTAATTATTTTTGCTTAGTAAAATAATTCTCTTTATATAGTTTTACTTAATTGAATTACTTTATTTATTTTGTTTTCCTATTTTTTTATACCTTTAATTACTATTATTATTAATGTAACTTCCAAAAACTTTTTATTGTTTATTGTTTTTCAAGTGTAAAATGCAGTGAAAATGCAGTGATTAATATATTTAAAAATCTTTTTAAGGATTTGCAATAGAAAACCAAACTTTATTTTATATTATATTAAATAAACATACAAATAAATATTAAATAAATAAATATTTTTGCTTAGTAAAATAATTCTTCTAATATAGTTTTTGTTAATTCTTTTTAAATTGCTTAATTTAATTTATTTTTAAATTATTATTACTAATGTAACTTCCAAAAACTTTTTATTATTTGTTTTCTAATTGTAAAATGCAGTGACTAATTTATTTAAAAATCTTTTAACGGATTTGCAATAGATAATAAAACTTTAATTAACATTTTCATCTTAGTAAAATCAATCTTTTAACATAGTTTTGTTAATTCTTTCTAGAAGCATAAAAAAATCAATAAACATAATATTTTTAGCTTATCAAAAAAATAATTTTCTTGCAGAACAGCTAAGCTAGCAAATACCGAAAACTCGTGATCATATTTGATCGCCAGTTTGAATCCGCAATTCAGTGGTAATTTCAGCAAATGTTCATTGCATGAAATGGCAAAACTGCTGTTCATATAGTCCACTTATTGCGCTCAACGATATCAATACACACAGAGCCAAGACACAAGGCAATTTACTCGGAAAATTTGCATAACTTTGTATGCGATGTTTTTGTTGCTAGCGAGGTCTATGACCTAACTCTTGGCTTTCACATGTTGGCAAAAATTGGATACCTTGGAACTTCCAAGTCCTTGCAAAGAAACCAACTGAATTTTCACTTTTCTTCAACTTTTACTACACATTTCCATTAACAATTCCATTGAATTGAATATTTAATAAATAAATGAATGAATGATTCTCTCATGGTACGCTAAACTAATTACCCAGTTTAGCTAATTGAAATATGATAATCTTAGAAAGAGAGCGCTTATTTAAATGGGTCAACTCTATTGATGCTTTCATAGTACTTTAGGAAAGCAGCCGATGGTGCTTTGTACCAATTCATTTTGAGAATGTTTATAATTTTCCTTTGATGACTGCCGAGGAATACAATTAGTACAATGGAGAGTTAATAAGTTGGCCTCTTGCCAAGTTTTACAGCGAAGAAGTGCATTGAATGGGCTATTCGTTTCATTTTTCATTGAAGCGCATATTCTTTCTGTTCTGTTGTTGTTCTGTGGTGGAAAAAGCGGGTGTTTGTTATAATAATTACGGTATCATGATAGCGGACCATTTATCAAATGCGCCAAAGATTCTGCCAATAACGCATTATCGTGATTAATGTAAAATTGGATTATCAATAAGTACCTGTGAGGGCCGTGACTTTAGAATCCGCAACTGGGCTAATAGTCGCAACCATTCAAAGTATTCAGAAACTTTTCATAAGCTGAAAGTGCCTGTAAATCATTTTCAATGGCAATTAAAATTAACAATAAAAAGAAAATCAATTAAAACTCCACAAAGGAATATTTATTAACTTCAATATTGTACGAACGATATTAACTGAATTAACAATTGAACGGAAATGTTATTAATTAATGGTAATTAAAAATGCGATGTTAATTTCTGGATGTCACTCATATCTTCAGCTAGTTCTTCTATCTTTGAGCCGATCTTCTTGGCGACCTGTAAAAAAAGATAATGTTTTTATTTACAGTAAATGTTTAATTTAAATTAAACAAGCAAAGTTTGAAATTTTTAAAAACTTACTTCAAATTTGTCCGTTAAAGGCAAATAGAAAAAGGAAAACACCAAATCGCCGTCGATAATGCCGCGCGAAGGATTTGCTTGTAACTTTTTCCAGCTCTTGTAAGTTCTGCAACAAACAAAAACAAAAACATAATTGGTAAATAATTTTAACTTAAATTAGCAAATATTATTATTTAAATTAAAAATTATTTGTTATTTAGAATTTAAATCAAAATACTTTTTTGATTATTTTTTTTTGAATATATTTATAAAGATATAAATTTTAAATACCTAAATGCTTTTGGATTTAATCCTGCTGTATGACACCCTTGAGAAACCAAAACATTTTGTAACATCAACAGTCTTCTGTAGGTTTTTTCTGGTAAAGCCATAATGTATCCCAAGCCGCCATCCAAAGTTGCTAATATTTAAAAATAAAAATTTATTAATTAACAATAATAATTAAGTGAAGAAAATTTTTAAATTAAATAAATGAAAAATGAATACAAACCAAACATGGTAACATGTTTTCTGTCTACACCAAATTGGTATTTCTTTTCTTCGCCGAATAAACTCAACTTGCATTTGATTCTAAAAAAGGAATTTACGGATTGCCCTAAATGAAAATCGGCTTTTCGCAGTAAACGTTGTCCTAAAATACAATTATTTTTTTATTATTATTTTTAACGCATTAATTAATTAATTAAATGTTATTAAAAAATTTAAAAGTACCTCCAAATGATTCTCTAGCCTCTGGTTGATACATGTAAAGAATTATATTTTTTTCGCTATCAGAAACCAGAAATCCCATCGTTGTATTATCGATTAAATACTCGATGGTGTAAACTTCAGTAGGTTTAAAATCCTAAAAATAAAAATTAATTAATTTTGATTAAAAATAAATAAATAAAGGGAATCATTACTCTAGAAACCAAAGATAGCGTTCTGTACTCCTCTTGAAATCTTAAAAGAGCAACAGATTTGTAAACATCAGCAACCAGAATTAAACTTTTAATTGCCAGTATTTGATGGGTATAAATTTGCGTATCAATGAACGCTACACCGACCAAGTCATTGTCTTTTAGTTGCCAAATATAAATCTGCAAATTTTCAATTAATTAATCATTAATTTAATTAATATAATAGAATATTTTAAGATTAAATTAATAATGAATTGAAGAATTACCTTTTGTCCAACAGCAGAGACCAGAAATCCCTTCACTTGAGAAATAGCAGTGACAGGTCCTTTCTGTTCTTTCGCGTAAATCTCTTTAAATCGATTTTTAGTTAACGGTTGACCTGGTTCAGGAACAACTTCGATAATATCGAAAATAAGAATCTGCAAAAAAAAAACAGAAAAGAGTTGACATGTTAAAATTTAAGCGTTTAAATTTAAACAATGGCAATTATTTCATTACTCTTCCTCTTGATGTAATATCCTCTCCGTAGTTATAATTGGTGCCCATTGCGATATATCCTTTTAATCCCGATATGGTACCTTCGTAAGCCAACAATACATTTTTTAGACAATTCACGTGTTCCCATTCTTCTAGATCTATCTTGGTGTTCGGTATCACGTCCCAAGAAACCGGTGAAAACAACATAATGCTGAATGTTTCCTGCATAGGATAAGGATACCTAGAAAAATTAAAAAATAATAAATTTCCGCTAGAAAAATAATTGTGAAAGTTTTTAAACTTTCAATACCTTTCTCCCTTATCTTCAACCGACAATTCTTTGTCCTCTCCATTGAACCTATAATAGGATTTCGTCACTTCCGCCAAGCTAGTCACCAGACAATAAGTCTTTGATTCCAAATGGTACGTAACGAAATGCGGAGTTACTCTCAATGGAACCTTTCTCACTGGCCACGGTGCATCGTAACTTAAATGCGTTGGCAAAATACAAATGCGCAGTTCCGCCTGTAATAATTACAAAATTTTTCCTTATATTGTTCTTAATAATTGTTGTTCAAACAAACAACAACAAAAAAAAGGTCTACGTACTTAATAATTAAGAATTAAAAACTAATATATAAATAAAATATTTAATTTAAGGTAGTTACCTTTTTGTTAAAGTAGAGGAATCCATTGGGACAGTTAATATTGTTAAAGTCGGCAAAGAGCAAAATTTCGCCGTCGATATGCATCGGATGGGTCCTTAATTCTCCGCGGGAAGTCATGAATAACCAATAAGGACTCGCACCGCAAATGAACAGTCCATTGTAGCCGGCAATATTGTTAAAGTACCGAATCTTCGAAATCTTTTCCTGCAGCATATAAAATTCCGAATTTTCCGTCTCGATCTTTCCCTCGACGTTCGGCGAATACAAAACGTCGTGGTCGATCTTTTTAAATCTCAACTTGAGATTGCCGCGTGAAAATCTAAACACTTCATAAATGTACAGATCCTTTTCCAAGCGAACCAACAGTATTGGTCTGCTGTTGCGACTACCCAACGCAACCATACAAATTTCCTTCACTTCGTAGTCTTTCGACAAGTCCAGTTTTACGCTTTCATCATATTGAGCGTTCACAGACTCCAAACTGTCCACCAACACTTTGTAGCCGTAGCATAAATTTCGCACCATAAAGCACAATTTGAATTCCGGCACGGAATAAATTTCCAAATTGGAATTTTCGCGTACTACAAACAACCAATAGGTGGGCTTGTTTTCCTTCAGATATTTCTTCCACCAATTGTAATAAACTTTAGGCTTCGTGGTGCTCAAAGTTGGCATTTTAAAGTCGCTGTTGTCTCCGTACAGTAAGTCGTCTTCGTTTTCGTTTTCGTTCCTTGGCTCTGAGTCGCTTATAATATGATGCGGAATATGAGTAAAATCCTCTGGTATTTTGTTAACGAAGAGACCTGAGGTGTCTTTGTACATTGAAATTGTTGTTACTGCTGGCGTCTGAAATAAATATAATTGTTTAAAACATTTCTATTGTTTTTTATAATTTACATTTTAATTAATTTAAAACGTTAAAAAGTTGGAGAATAATTAAATTAAATGAGTACTTACATTTGCAAGTGTTGATTTACTAACAACTAATTTAGCCGAATTTCTTGTCTCTCGCAACATCAAAGTGGTAACTTGTCCATCCGAAGTTAAGATAGAAATATAAGGATCGGCACTGGTAGCATAAATTATCGGGGAGCCCATATCGAAAGGAATGTACTGAAGTTTTGCCGTACCAACAAGAAGTCGAATTGATGTTACATTAACTTGAACAATGTACTTAGATCCTCCTAAATTGCCAGCAAAAACCGTTGGTCCATCAGTGGCGAATCCAGTATTATCTACTTCGTTTATTTCTTGCCCAGTTTGCAAAATCTTTAATTTAAATAAATTTATTAAATTAAAGTGAAAAACTTCAAATGAATTAATTAAATTTCAAGGAAAAAAAATCAAATAAATTAATTAAATTTCAATGAATAAATAAATAATACTTAAAAGTTTACCATTGAGGAAGCTTCCTGGCTAAGAATAAGAAAAGCGTGCTTATCATTAGGTCCATAGACTGTCCACATATTGGAGCAGCCAGGCAAGGCAAAAGTGGTTACAATTTGAGGCCTAATGCTTTTTTGCAGTACAACCAAAGCACCGTTTTTCCCATAGCCAGCAGTGGTCACCAATTCCAAATCGTGGTCGGGATTAGAGCCGAATTCTTCGCTTAAAAATGCTGGTTCTCCCACTGATACATTACCACATGGACCTACATTAACTAAACTGTCGCAAACCTAAGAAAATATTGTTTTTAACTCATAAAAAAAGACAATTTAATTTTAAAAATAAATCATACCTCGAAAATGTAAGATGTAATTTGTAAACTTGCTTGTTTTTGCGCACCGTATACTTCCAGTTCTTCGGGATCTCTTATGTCCAGGACATCGCTGGCCATGCAATCGTTTAGAGAGTCCAGAACTTTTACGGAATCGGTTTTGGAACGCTTGGACTCCGGTTCGGTGACTTCTTCGTCTAAGTTTATTACTTGCAGGTGACTTTGTTCGGTGAATCTTAGCAGTAGAGAATTTCCTAATCTCGAGCCTAAGAAAAGGAAATTGTTTTCGCATACGCATATCTGAAAAATATTTTTAATTTATGTGTTTATTTATTTATTTAATTTAATTTCCAAATCATTTTTAGTGGATAAAAATGATTTTTTGTACTTACACAAGTGGTTAAGACACTAGCAGCTGCTTTTTCAAAATTGAAGCTTCTTACATAGCGCATACTATCTGCTAAAAGTGTTAGAACATATAATTCGCCTCCTTTTAGTGATAAAACAAGCGTGTCGTCTTCCAAAAACCCAATTTGGGCGCAATCCATGCTGATTTTTATATCTTGTTGAGGTTCTGCAATTTAATTATTTATTCATTTCTGAATTTTTAAAGCTAATTTTTAACGTTAAAAAAGAAATCTTCAGACAATTAAACAGTACTTAATAAATAGTTGAAATAACTTACTTAGAGGGAAACTAGTACTGCTGTCTCCGATACTATTTAAGGACACTCCATAGGGCGGGATACTTTGATTTAAATAAATCAAAGCATTAACCGAAAATATCAAAGTGCCGCCCAACGGTTTCTTAATTGGAACAGCTCTGGTGCAATCAAAAGGTAAATTAGCAACACTCCAAATGACCGGATGGACTTTTTCTTGCAAATTCAATGATATAGCAGCCATAGCGCAAGTATCTGAACGAACAGCAATTCGCCTGAAATGAAAAATTATTATTACTTTACATAAATTGAATTAGAAAAAATTAAAGTACCCTGAAAAAGTCTTCAGCGGCTCGTACAAAATCAAAAGAGTTGGTTCGTAGTAACCGTGCAGGAATTGAATATCGATTATATTATCGATTTTATCCATGAAGTCCTTCAATTGTATCATGTAGGAAGACATTATGGTCACTTTGGAGTTTGTGGTTCCCACAGACATCGGTTTTATATCGCTTGTATCGGTATCATCAAGCGAATTGTCTCTACCAAACGGTAAAACTACCAATTTCCTGCCAAATACCGTCATAACGGCGCAACGGTTTTCGGGATCTGCCCGTACAAGAGGTATATGATGGTGATGGGTCCATCCATCCTGAAAATATCAATAAATTAGCATTTGATAATTGTTTTTAATCAAATTAATTGCCTTCATTTCTTCCTCTTCAAAGTAATGCAAACTTAAGGTCTTTAAATCGTGCGTTTCTGGATCATATTCAACAATAGATAATTTAGCGTCTTGGAATCCCAGCAATAGAGCATCTCTGGATGAATTGGACAAGGTAACACTTTGCAATGAAATTATATTTCCAAATAATTGATATGTAGATACACATTCTAATTTGCATTTTGGTGGATGATGTTCTGAAACATTATCAATTAGAAACAAGTATTTAAATAAAGAAGTAGTTAACCATTAGTCTTCCTTTCAGACTTTACTTGAATCTCTGTGTCTGGAATTAATCGGAACACTTTAACAACATTAGCTCCTGCTGTAATTAAGCATCTGTCTGATCGATTGAAAAAGTAGCAACTGATGGCATGCTCCACAGCAGTGGCTGGATGGTTTATCTTGCTGATGGAAAACATAATTAGGTATCTAATTACATTACCAATTCATCCCACAAGAACAGTAGTGGTAAAAACAATGCTATGAAAATTATAATGAAGATAACTTCATAGGCTCCCATTCGGAAACTCTATTTATCAATTAACCGACGTTTTCTACCTGAAATTTTATTGTTTAATTAATTGCACGTTTAAAAACACTGTTAGTTTATATACAAACTGTATTTTATAATGATTAATTAAATCAAAACAAGACGGTTTCAGAATCGCTCTTTCTTAGGTTAAATTTGTTTGTTTTGGCGTTGATGGGTGGGTTGCCACAGTTGAAGGACAGTTTTCCTTATTTCCAGGGTTTCCTGGATATTTCCGGGTCCTTCCTATTTGTTTATTGTTTGTTTATAAACATATGTGTAAATTTTTCAAGCAAAAATAGAGTTATTTATTACATGGGGCTTTATTGTTTGCTTTTGTTTACTATTTTGTTGTCATTATTTTCATTTTAATGTTTTCAGGTCCTGTTATTTAAAATCAGCTCTTTTCAGAGCTAATAATTGCTATAAATATTATTTATAACAAAAGAAACATTTTATCAAATCTTGAAACAGTTTTTAATAAAGAGAAATCGAATTTGAATTTGAATTTAATTTACGTTTGCGGTCCTTACCGTAGACAACCAAATTTACATCGTTTAAATTTGAATTTATCTTCCCGCGCTTATGTACTCCTGATACAAATCCCTGATTTTCTAAGGATTCGAAAAATTGCATTTTATTTCGGAGCGCGCGAAAAAAAAATTCAATTTACCTCCTCGAACTTATTTACTCCTGATACAAATCCCCGATTTTCTAAGGATTCGAAAAATCCAATTTTAAATCGGAGCGCGCGAAAAAAANGAAAAAAAATTCAATTTACCTCCTCGAACTTATTTACTCCTGATACAAATCCCCGATTTTCTAAGGATTCGAAAAATCGAATTTTAAATCGGAGCGCGCGAAAAAAAAATTCAATTTACCTCCTCGAACTTATTTACCCCTGATACAAATCCCTGATTTTCTAAGGATTCGAAAAATTGAATTTTAAATCGGAGCGGAATGCGAAGAATTCGATAAATTCGGACTGGAATGCGAAGAATTCTAAGAATTCAGACTGGAATGCGAAGAATTCGAACTGGATTCGAAGAATCCTTGGAAAATCGGGGATTTGTAACAGGAGTAAATAAGTTCGAGGAGGTAAATTGAAGTTTAAGCGATATAAATCTGGTTGTCTTCGATAAGGTCCACAAACGATAATTAAATTCAAATTCAAATTGGTGTTATCTTTATTAAAAACGGATTCATCATTAGATAAAGTGTTTCTTTTGATATAAATATTATTTGTAGCAATTATTAGCTCTGAAAAGAGCTGATAGATTGTGTTTTCGATGAAATTACCTGAAATACAATAATTAAATAGAAAAGAACTGTAATTAATTGTTTATTTTTTCCAAACTACAATTATACAATAAATTTACAATAAGATTGATAAAATTAACCCATTTAACAATAAAAACTTATATTATTTAAAAATCGAAGCTAATTATTGCTAATTAGAATTTAAACTAACAGAATTAAAGGAAACAATTACAAAACTAACTTAAAACTTATTGAAAATAATAAAGAACCACCCTAACTAATAAATTAACAATGAATGCAATGCAATGAAAAGTATAAAAAACATCTTAAAACCTATTGAAAATAATAAAAAAAACAACCCTAACTATTAAATTAACCATCTAAATGCTGTGAAAATGTTTTGGGCATTGGAAATTGGAAATAAATAATAAGTTTGCATGTAAAGACGCGTTTTTTTTTTCTTTTTTAAGGTGGAGAAATCCTTAATGGACACTTCGCCATGCAATGCAAAGTAGTGTGGGAGTACTGAAACTTTTAGCTACCCACTAAAG
>JASKGO010001802.1:0-56350 GCA_030556065.1 Holobus sp. GC000080
AAAAAAAAAAAAATAGCATTTATAAACTGAAAATAAACAAATATATTTTAATCTTCAAAATTAAAATTGACTTTAATAAAATTGCAGTGTTTTAAATTACTAAAATTAAAAAAATAATAATGTAAATTACCTATAATTTTAACTAATTAATAATTTTTTTAAATAAAAAAAAAATTACACTAATAACTTAAAATTAAATGTAAATAATTTAAATATAGTAAACTTAAAAAATAAAATAGCTCAATGTCACAAATAAAAAATAATAATTGAGCAATTAGTAACTGAAAATAATTGCCAGAGACAAATGTAATTCGATCTTTAATAGATCAAAGATATAATGTTAATTGCAGCCATTACAAAACTATGAAAAGAGAGTTATTGCAGTATGTTCTAGCAAAGCAAATTGGCCACAGAGAAAAGTGTTCTCTCTCCTTCTCCAATACAAAATATACAATTATAATAAAAGTAAAAGGTAACAATTTACTACTTTAACTTCCGATACAAACAACTGATCTTTATCTGTTTCATGTATCAGTGCATAGAAATTTAAATAAAAAATAAAATGGAAACCGTAATGGAAATAGTTCACAATGCTATCGATGCCGAATCATTTTACAGCGAATGGAGTAAATGGGCCCACCACTGGAAAATCTTCAAAATGGTTTCAATCATCGACAACATCCTGTCGTACGTGGCCGTTGTTTGCGAACTGTTAATTTTGTGGATTTTATTCAGACAGTCGAAAATGCGGTCAACTTGGTACACCCTAACCCTGTACAACATGCATCTAATGAGATGGATTTTTAAAGTTCTTCCGCTGCGCAACGAAGTATTCGAGACGATTTATGTGCAATTCTGCATAATGGAGAACTTTCAAAGACTCACAAAATTCTGTACTATGCTAACGATCCTTGTCATTCTAAGGAACACGATCGTAAGGCGCAAAACAGTCAGTGACGTAACATTAATAATGCTGATCTATTTTTATTTGATAATTGCCGCGGTAGTTGAAGGTATGCTTTGCGATGGCGACGTGGAATCTTTTTGGCTGTTTCCGTTTACATTCTTGGGACTTTTCATCCTGTTTTTTCTATATGAACTTTATATGGCTTTCATTATTTACGTAAGAAAACATTTGATTTCCCGGGAAACGCGCATTCAAATTAACATTTGCCGCTTTTTCGTTTACACGCACGTTTTTACATTCATTGCCTTTTTGTGCGATTCGCTTGTCTTTGGATTAATTGCACAATTAACCGAACTGTTAATACCGTCCATTGGGATCTTAAATTTTTTGTATTTGCTGTGCGCCGATGGAAATTTCTGGGTTTCTTTTAAGAACGCGATCAGGTGCGGCAATGCGCAGGAAGTTGACAGGCAAATCGTCATTTGCGACGAGGAAGACAGACAAACTATTGAGGGAAACCTGTGGAATGAGTCGTAAATACTCCCACGCTTCTACATTACTTGAAAAGTAAATAAGAAAAAGGAAATTAAATTTATATTTGTTATGCAAAAATGTGTTTTTTTATTGTATATTGAACATTAAAAAAACCTTTTAACTTTTTAAATAAATTTAAATGTTATTATTCTATTGAATGTGGATCTATAAAAATGTTTAAACAATTAAATTGTACTTACAAATTTAATTTTTAATATATTTTAATAATTTAAACTAATTACAAATAGTTTTTAAAATCGATATTAAAGAAAAGTTATTTGATATTAGGCACTACCAAAAAATAATACAATTAAGAGGAAAAAGAAAAACAGATTGTAAATGGACCGTCTAAATTTTCGAAAGGAACTTTTTAAATTGTCCATTTAAGTTAATTTTATGATCAATTTTCACAAAAAAAATTACACAATTACGAACAAGTATTTATAATGAGTCCATTAGTAACAAAATATCATTAGAAATAATTTTTTGAAACAATTATAAACGACAAGCAACTAACAATTGAAATGACTTTTTCTTATAAAATTGAGATAAATTGAGAGAAACCTAGAGAGAGTTTAAAATACTCCAACGCTTTTATTCTTTATATTCCCGAAAAAAAAACCCAATTAAATAAAAAATAAAGTATTTCTTATTGAATTGTACGAAAAATATTATTTAATGTAAAATTTAAACTTCTTCAGAAGTTTATGAATATAAAAATTGGTTAAGATTTTACATATAAAAGTAAAAAAAAAAATATTTTTTGTATTAATTTTAATTTCTGTAAAGGAAAACTACTTAATCCAAAATTTTTGATAATTATACAGTCAAAAAAATTGTAGAAAAGGAGAAAAAAGGAAATATTTAAAGTCTATTGCTATTATTCCGCCGGAAAACGACTTTTTAGAAGCTTAAAAATTAATTAATATATTAAATTTTAAATATCATTAGAAAGCAAATTTAATTGCCTTTAAAAATATGTTTTTAATTGCAAAAATTAATTTGTAGTTTTTCAGTTCTCATTAAAAGCTCACTTTAACGCCATTTTTTTGAAATTTGGTGAGCTTTTACGCAGAACTGAAAAACAAAACGCTATTTAAAATTTATTTTAGCAAAATTTTAAACTTAAATAAACATAATTAAATTAAATTAAAGAAATTTCAAGATTATTCAAAGAAATAAAATTCTAGAACCAATAAAACTTTTACATTAAATAAACAATTTTCAAAAAAAAAAAAATTCACTATTTTTTTTCAAATTCTACGCAGTTTAATGAAAAAAAATCGTTGAATTAACGATAATTTACCCAATTATATCCACAAAAACTAATAAGCAAAAAATAAAAAAAATAAATCATTATAATATTATAATTATCAAACCAATTTTCTGCTTCTGCTTTCTTAAAATAATCTTACGAAACAATTTGTTCAGCTAATAATCGCACAATCGCGGAGACAATCAGCATTAATGGCTACCGGACATATTAAGTCATCAAGAACCGACAACAGCGATAAGAAAATTATCCGCGCGACTCAGAACATAATCCTTTTAAATTTCGTCATTGAAATTTCGCGAATTCCCGCTTCTGTAGAAAACTAAACCAACACACAAACTTTAAACTACACTTTAGCTACAGCCGCCGTCGCTTTGAACATTACATTGAATAATTGATAATTTCTTATTTAACATTACGTCATGCGCAAGTATCTAAAACTGCGTGCACTCCGTTCAAGTCAGCAAACATGTTTACGACGCCTAATTGATAACAAACAAAAATAGTGCACATTGGCATTCTCATAATGTAAGTACCCTTAATCACATTCGCACGCCAATCGTTTGCCCTCAGTGACATCCGCCTTCTTTTTTCCAGCGAGAAAGAGCCCTACAAATTGATTGGCAATGGACAGCTTGGAGGACATCATCGATAGTGCCGTTGTGCCAAACGACACGTTCATTTTTATGGGCAACGAAACCGAAGACGACGCCATATTGTACAAACTGCACACAACTTGCGTGTTCCTAGTGGAATGGCTCGCAATGATTGCGGACGGTTTAATTGTAAGTGCCATTCTGAACAATTCCAGGATGCGCACCCGCAGGAACATCATCCTGCTAAATTGGGCCATCTTCGACATGCTCTTCTTGAGCAACATCCTAGGCTTAGTGGTCGAAGTGATTTTGGTCTTCCAAGACAAATCGGTCTTCACTCCCTACGAGTATTGCCTGATAGTCCACTCGAACGTTGTGTTTAAATTCAGCAGTTCCTTAATGATATTATTGCTGATGTCCACTGTCATAATGAGGACAGCAGTAGTGAGAGACGAAGTGGTCATAGCTCTTGGCTACTCCATGAGCCTTATTATATTTATAGCCAATTTTGTGATCTGCCTAAACACTTATCCGGAAATCATTTACATGTTGTACTTTGTGCTGATGATCACTCAATTTCTTGTTTTGATAGCAAAAGAAATTAATATTTGCCGTAAGGCGCGCAGGGAAGACCCGATTAGTGAAAAGACGCGGATAATAATTAACATTGCGCGCATTTACATTTACAATCAGCTCATCTTATTAGCCTATTTCAGTGTGGAGTACGATTTTACCTATTTCCTTGGCATAATTCTGAGCTTTTGGGAGCTCAGCATGCCGGCCACGTCGATCTACATTTTGATTTACCTGCTGCGAAGCGACGAAAACTTCCGCAATTGCGTTATAAATATGTGCTGCAAGTGCGGCCGCAGCAGTGAAGTAGACGCCACAGTTACTTACACCGATAACGCAACGCTGGACCAAGTCAATGTGGACTTTGCCAGAATCCAAGACGACCGTTGAGTCCACTATCGGTTTCTTATGTTTTATATATTTATTTATACGTTTAGTTTGTAAGCGACTATGGGCAAGAAACGACTGATATGTCAAATGTGAACAGCATTTTTAGTACAAATTGTATATTTTTACCGCTCAAGATAAGTCTTGGTGTTTTTTAAATAAATGGTGCCGTTTGATTAGAGCGCTAGTGAGAATTCCGTAAACACTAAATAATAATATCAAATTCCACGGTTTTGTTTCACCGAAAACACTGTAAGCTTATAGCGGGAAAATAGAAAATGATCTCCTTGTTGAGTGCCGGTAAATATATAAGCTGTAATTATTGCGGTAATAAAAAACAAGTTTTCCTTTTAGGCGAATTCCAGGCATTGCAATATGCCGCGTTCGCCCTTATTTTTCTGGCCGCCATAGCAGATTGCCTGATAATCGACGCCATATTGCACAACGAGCGATTAAGGTCGGGCGTACATCTGTTGATAATGAATTGGGCGATTTGCGATCTATTTTATTTACTGCACGTACCCGGATTCCTTTCCGGAATCCTACAGATGTTCGCGCTGGTGCCGTCCGAAGGCTCCTACAGCATTCTCAGGGGCGGCAGTCACCTCGGCGACTTGCTGTTGCAATTGAGCGGTGCCTTAATAATGTTTGCGATGATGTGCGGCGCCATAAATCAGGATTTGCCGAGTGTTAATTCGATAATTTTGTACGGGATTACGTTCGGATCGATGGTCGTTAACGGAATTATTTGCACCGTCGACTGGCAGTGGTGGATCAACGGCCAGTGGATGGTACACAAGCTATTTTTATCCGTTTGTCTAGTCACGTTGATCGGCAACGAGCTGAACTCCTTCTGGAAAAAGTGCGACGAAGATGTGAAACCGATCACAATGAAAACAACACTCAAAATCGATATCGCACGAATTTACGCCCTTAATTGGGCCTTCGCCTGTACCATCAAGCTGTGCTTAATGAGTATCCTCATGTTTGAACTTAAACCGACCCCTTTAGTTAAGTCGTTATATTTACTTTGCTCGTATTTAACTTTCAGCACTTTTTGCACGTCTACGTTTGTTTTATTGCACTTGCTGCGGACGCACAAATTATTTAAAAGCAATTTCGCTCTAAACTGCCGCAAAAACGCGCCCATCAATTCCATTAACAACTCCGAATTTAACGAAGTCAGCTCCATTGTATATGCTAGGAACCCTTCGTACGAAGCGGTCCATCGTTGTTAGATATCATTAAATTTTCTACCTTACTGTATAAATGACACAATTAATAAAAAGTTTTAAGTTACGAAAACCGAGGAACCGAAATAGATTTGAGGTGTATTTTTAAATCAACCTGTAGGCTCTCCACTTGCCAACTTTCAGCGAGTTTGTTTGTGCTCGTCTTGCTCCGAGAACACATTTAATTAAAAAAATAAAATAACAGTAAAAAACTGAAAAAAAAAACAGTAAAACAAAAAAAAAGTAAAAAAAAAAAACACAAAAATAAGAAAAAAAAACCAACGAAAATAAAATGGACCAAGACTTCTTCCTCAGCGAAGACGACTGGAACAACTTGAGAAACAACAGTTACGCGTTGCGCGAGAACGAAAGTGATGTAATCTTCAAGTACTTGCTGCTGATGTCGTCAATCGTGGGTGTAGTTTCCGACTTTTTAATCGCGGCCACACTGATCTCAAGCGGCGCATCGCCAAAGCGAACAATTATATCGATTGCCACTTGGACATTCGCCGACGTGCTGCTGCTGACTGCACCCGCAGGACTCCTGGCAAGAGTGCTGGCATTGCTGAACGTCCTGCACCTGCACGAGCTGCACCAGCTATGTTTTGTAATAAATTCCGACGTGATGCTGCATATAAACTGCACCATTATTATGATGCTAATTATTTTCGACCGATTAATGAGCAGCCGGAAAATCTCTGACCCCATGTTCGCGATAACCCTGTGCTTGCTGATAGTGACGAATGTAGCGCGCAATTACTACTGGTGCTATGGCGGCGCTCTTCAATCCGTTTACGTGTCGTCTCTAATTGCGTTTGCTTTTTTGCTACTGTGCATGGTCGTTAAGGAAATAGCGCTTTGGAAATCGGGCCTGCTGAATGCGAACGACGATATTAGATTGCGCTTTAATTTGGCCAGAATTTACACCTATAATTGGACGCTGTTCTTCGTTGTGTACTATGCGGACTATGCAGCGACGCAGCATTTGGTGGATTTCCTCCGACTTTCTACTCATCTGACGTCGTTCTACATGCTGCTTTACATGATCAATGCGAAATGGAGTTTTCGAAACTCATTTCTAGATTTCGTTACATGCTGCAGCAGTAGCGATCCGGTGGACGCAACAGTAACATATCGCGGCGACCACAAAACTGACCAACAAAATATTTTTTTCGACAGATTCGAATAATTTTTTTTCTTTGTTACTTAAGCGGAAAGAGCGGCACAACAACTGATTACAATGATATAGTTCGGTAAACTCATGTAAAATATACATTGTGTTTCCAGTCAGTGCTTGGTGGAATAAATAATAGTGCACCGAAAAGTTTACAACTTTATAATTACGAGTGAGGTAATATATTTTACAATATTCTGCAGAGGTATTTCTAAGGCAAAATTCATGGAAATTGTGAAAATTCCAGTTATGGAGCAAGAATTTAACACCACGGCCAATTTGGAAAACTTTTCCTACGAGCCCAGTAATTGGGAAATCGCAGGAAACTACACACTTCTCTTCGTGTCGCTCGTGGCAATATGTGCAGACATATTAATAGTTTACATGGTGGCGCGACACAAGAAGATGCACAACAAGACCAACTTAATTATAATGAACATAGCCATAAACGATGCGCTGTTTTTAATTTTCAATGTCAGTGATATAATAGCCATTAGTCAAAGTTTGTACTTGCTTCACTTGCCGCATTATTTGCAATGTTTAATATCGTTCACGGGCGTTTCTTTTCAATTGAATGTCATAATGCTAGTGAGCGTCCTAATTTCCAACTTCTTGTTGAAGCGCGTGGAGAGAAAGTGGCTCTTCGCTTTTGTCTACACTCTCACAATTTTAACAACATTAGCCAATATTGTCCTGTGCCACTATAACTCCATACTTTTGTTACTGCTAGTTACTAGTTTGGTACAATTGTTCAATGGAGCTGTGTTGATTTTTAAAGAGTTCAATGCCTGTTACAAGAGATGGTGGAAGAAAGATCCGCTAAGCGAAGCCACCAAATTCCGATTGAACATCGCCCGGATCTATATTTACACGATTTGGATAGTGGTGGCTCTTATTGTGATGTTCGGGGGTACCTTGCTTTATATCGCCCATATTTTCGGACATTCGATAGCCGTTTATATTCTAATTTATATTGTATGCGCCGATAAGAATTTCAAAATTTGTTTCTTAAATGTTTTGAAGTGCGGAGATGCCAACAAGTATAATGTAGATGCTACCATTACCTTTAGTGAAGATTTATGTGATATCGATGAAAAACAAGTTAATATTAGTTATAATAATACAACGGCTTCTAATAATGTATAATTAATCATAGCCAGTGTTGTAATTTAGTGTTAGACTGTAATAAATTTTATAATAGTAAATTTTACTATTTTTTTGGGTATTTCGAAATGAAATATTGTAATAAAGTCAGCAATTTATTTAAAAAAAATTTTTTTGTCAATTTTAGTGATTGTTGTTTAATTATATTATTATCGATTTTTGTAGTCTGTTGAAAAAAATATTTGATAACCTCTTTTGACGTCTTTCTACAAATTTATTTATTATCTTTAGTTGATTAATATGAAACGAAGTTTTCGAAACTCATTTCTAAATTTCGTTACATTAGTAGTAGTCTACTGGATGCAACTGTCACATAACGCGGCAACTACAAAACCAACCAACTAAAATATCCTTCAAAACACTAGAATAGTTTTTTTTTTTTTTAATTATTAATTATTTTAGCGGAAAGAATTGCGCAATAAAAAATATTAGTCTTATTAAAATTATATAGTTCGGTTTCCTCATAAAAAAATAATACCGTGTTCCAGTGAATTCTTAGTGTAATAATAAATAATACTGTGTCAACAAATTATCAATTTCATAATAAACAGCAAGGTAACTATATTCCTTATTACAAAATCGAGTAAAATTAAAGAAAACTTTAAAAATTCCAGAGATGGAGGAAGAATTTAACAGCACTGCAAATTTGGAAAACTATTCCTACGATCTCACAACTTGGGAAATCACGAAAAACTACATCCTACTCTTCGTATCACTGATAACAATTAGTGCAGATATGATAATAGTTGCCATTGTGGTTAAACACAAGAAGATGCATAACAAGACCAACATAATCGTAATGAATATCGCCATAAATGACGCATTATTTTTCATTTTCAATATCAGCAATTTAATAGCCTTAAGTCAAAATTTTAACTGGCGCCATTGGCCACATTATTCGCAATGTTTAATATCGTTTGTGGACGTTGCTTTTAAATTAAATATCATATTATTTTTGAGCGTCCTAATTATGAACTTCTTGTTAAAACGCGTTGAGAAAAAGTGGCTCATAATTTTCATTTATTCCCTTACATTATTAACAGCAATAAGTCATACTTTACTATGTAGTTATAACCAATTACTTTGGACTGAGGGGTTTATTTATTTTTTATATTGGTTAAATGGTGGATATTTAATTTTTAAAGAATGCAATGCTTGTTATAAAAACTTCTGGAAGGGAGATCCGTTTAGTGAAGCGACAAATTTCCGATTGAACATCGCCAGGATTTATATTTATTCGAAATGGATTTTAATTATCCTTCTTGTCACGCTTACCGATGAACTATTAATTTTAATTACCCTTATTTATTTACATTTAATTTCTGTTTTTGTTTTAATTTATATTGTACTAGCTGAGAAGAATTTTATGATTTGTTTCTTAAATTTATTGAAATGCGCAGATACTAATAAGCTTAATGTAGATGCTACCATTACCTTCAGAGAAGATTTATGTAAAATCGAAGAAAATTAACTAATTATTAATTGAATTAATTTAATAGCTTCTAATATTGTAAAATTAAAGTAAATTTTCAATTGTTATGATTTTCTGTTACTTGCAAATTAAATTTTAATAAAGAGCGCAACTAATTTAAATATTTTGTATTCTTTGAATTTTAAATTATAAAATTAAATAATTTAATTTTGGTATTTGCAGTCAATAAAAAAGATAATAAATTAAAAATGTATTTAAATATTTTAATTGAAATGGCAAATAATTTTAACTGCATACCTTTATCGGTTAATTAAATGCAAATTATTAAACTAATTACAAAAACAAGTAGTATAAGGACGAAATTATGCAAATTAATTTAAAATCCAGTGAATTATTTACGAAATAGAATTGGAATTTTCAATAAACTATTTTGAAACAATTTCACAATTAAATTATCTCAAAATTCTTCCACATTATTAAAGTTTTGTTATTTAACAATGCTAAAATATTTCAAGTAGTAATATAATTAAAATGCAGTAATTTAATTATTTGTTATAATTATAATAAATGAAAGCAATGAATTAAATTTCACAAAGATAAATTATTATTATTTACTAAGATTGTGATAACTAGGAAGAAGTCTAATTTCTGGAAACCATAACCATAATTAAAGATAAAGTAACTTATTCCTTCTAATTTCGCGTAAGTGTTCAGCACTTCCGCATTAAATTAATTAAATTAAAATATCATTCTTAGCAGTCTGCTTATAAAAATTAAATTATTAAGAAAAAAAAAAAATAGTAACAGTTTCGCTTATTCAGCTCATAAAGTAATTTTTTAAATTGAAAATGCAATTTCAAGCGGATGTTGTGATGCATCGAAGGTAGGCGAACGAAAATAAAAATTCATTGCACTTAATTAGTTTAAAATTTTGCTGCTGTGTAATACGAGTACAACAGTTTATTAAATTTTATAAAATTTCATTATAAATTCCTGAAGCTTTTAAAAGTATTTAATTTTCCACGAAATCATTTTATTTTATTTTATTTTATTATTACTTATTAAATTAAAGTTATAATTTATTTAATTATTTAAGTGGTAATTTTTAATTACAGTTTTAAAAATAAAAACAAAACGATAAAGTAAACAGTGAAATTCCAAATAAATATAATTTTGTTGCTTGTTATTTCAAAGTTAGCAATTTTTAATTGAATATTGTTTGAAACTACTGTTCATTAGTTTGTTTTTTATATAACTTTCTGCAAACGAAAAAAAAAATCAATTTTTAAATTTTCATTAAAAAAGTTTTCAACTTATTTTTCTGAAAATTAATTACTGAAAATTAATTTCTAGTTAATTTAAATCGAAAACCCCGATGACTACAACTTTGGCCCTAAGATAACCTCCGGAGATGATTTCTTGGATACTACTGATAAGTTTCCTATAATAACGAGACCCCGCAATATAAACAATATTCATTAATAAACAGTAGTGATGGCAATTACTTAAACAATATACTAATAAATATTTAATAAATATATATTAAAAATAAATTAAAAAGCAAAATTATCGATACGGGGAATTGTTTTTGCAACACGTATTATACGCAGAAAGTGTAATTAAGCTGCGGTATTTTTAATCAATGTTTTAATTCATTGTTAATCAAAACAACAACAACAACAACATTTTAGAATTACGAAAATGGAATATAATAGCGGGATATTTCTGCTGGCCTCCAAATAACAATAATAATAATAAGCGACATCACAAGTGCAACTTCTCGCTGTCGATTTAGTAGAATTTAAATTGCAAAGGCTGTCGCTTCATCTTCCGCACACCGAAAACAAAAAATGGGTAAGTTTTCCTTGCTTTTCATTTAATTCTTTTATTTATTGAATTGAATTAGCACCGCTTTTTTTTTCTTGTCAAAGTAAATGAAAAGCTTATTTTTTTTAGTATGAAAAAGTTGTTTAAAGTGTTTAGTGAAGTTATAACATAATCCAATTTTAGATCCTTTGGAGAATAATTTAGACGATCTGCTGGTGGACAATTTAACCAACAGCGACAACAGCACCAGCGAATTAGACCAAATGCACTCGGACTTTTATCAGTTCTCCGTGGCGATGGAGCTGACTTCTTGGATATGCGGCTTCGGCGGCATCGTGGCGGACGTGATAATTCTGTGGATCCTCATAAGAAACGCCAAGATGCGGAACAGGACGAACGTACTGATAATGCAGTTCGCAATTTGCGACCTATTGTTTCTACTTTGTTCCACGTCAATGGCGGTATTCCTATTGAACGCCATCAAATTCGAGAGATACCACCTATTCACGTGCATCGTCGAGTACTTCGACATCACGCTGCACTTCAACACTTCGCTGGTAATGATTGCTCTTAGTTCCAACACCATCTTCAAAAACGAACGCATCAAAACGTCGTACATTGTAATTGCACTTTATGCAATCAATGCATTCGCTTTGATAATACACACAATCACTTGTTGTACTCTGAGGTCGCGCTTCCTGCTTTTCTTTCCCTGTTTCATCCTGTTTCTCCTTAACGTTGCCGTTCTTCTGGTCAAAGAAGTGAACAGTTGTTATAAAACGTACAAAGTGCACGACCCGCTCTGTCCGCAAACGCGCTTCCGTCTTAATTTGTGTCGCATATTTGTTTATAACTACTTATTCAGTTTCCTATATGCCGGATTCGTCGACATTTTCTTCTGGCGAATGTATTATTTCTATCTGCTGGTCAATAGCTGCTTCCTAACGTCGCTCTACATGCTCATATTTTTAGTTATTAATGACCGTCATTATAACGAGTGCTTTTTCAAAATGCTGAAATGCCAGAGCGGAAACATTAGCGCTGATGGCTTGGACGATTTATCGGAAATTGGCAACGAAAACAGCACGCCACCATTCGAAGTTTTGAGAGAGCAATTAGAACAAAAGTAAACAGAAGTAACTGAATGAGAATGAAAACAAAAACATAATTTATATTATTATTTTTTAAGATAAATAAGATATTAATATTATTATTATTTTATATCAATGTACTGTAAACAGTAATTTATAGCTTGTAAATATTAATTAAATTTATTTGCAAAAACAAATTTATGGATTTAAATGGTAGTAATTTGCGAATGGTATAACTATATGAGAAATACTAGGCAAGTTTTAAGTTGACTGAAAATTAAAACCGCCTTAGTCTCATGCGCAGTTTTAATTAAAAATATTTCAAACTTTGTAAAGTTTTCCAAGGATATTAAAGAAGTTTTTAAAAATCTTACAAAAGTAATGAAAAACTGATAAAACAAAGCAGCCAGTCTTTTTGTAAGTTAAAACAATTGCATAAAAATTGAATCTCTTTCTAAAAATAAAAATTTAAATAATATTTTTATAGTTTTTAGAATTGTTTTTTGAACTTTTGAGGCTTCCCTCGTATTTGAAAAAACTCGTTTTCAGATATAAAAGATAGGAATGCGCCAACAGCAAAAACACTCAAATCAACAAATAAATCTTATATTAACTTTAAAAGAAAAAATAACATTCAATCGTCTTCGACTGAAGCCGAAGCAAGCAATGACACTTCAATGAAATTTTTATCGCTGGGCGCGAAAAGGTCGCGCGTTTCATTCGAATAAACATAAATACACGTACGGAGGCGATCTGTTTGACATATACAGTGGTGGGTAATAAAAGTATCACGCACTCCTGGTTACAAATGTGAATTTAACAGATAAATTGGTGAACAAATCTGTGTGGCCTAGTCGGCTCTCAAACACACTCTGTGCGGGTATATCAAAACATTCATCCGGTAAGTGCCGCCAACGCACGTCACTCTTCAGCTCTTCAGTGTCGAGAGGCTTCGACGCAAATTCACACGGCATTTCAAAAAGGGAAAACGGCAGCATCCTTCACTCCTTCGACACGCGCAAAAAACAAATCGAAATGCCTCCTGCCAATCTTCGCGAGGAGCCTGCCACCGATCAACTTCGGCGCATCCATCACTGAGACATATGGCGCGGAGTGATGCTCATTATGCAAACATGGTAATTATAATTTTAATTAGTAGTGCAGCTTGAAAAACATCTGCACACAAGTGCATTTTTGCGGTAAAAATGATGCACGAGTTAAGTTTTTACTTGATGTTTTTTTTGTATCGAGTTGGTGTTTTGATCCGAATGAATGATGCTGCATCTCGTAGCTGACCTTCAATGACAATTTTAATGGTTAAAAGACTTGACCAATTACCACTATTATCGCATTAAATTTACATTAGCCATTTTTGGATCTTATATAATGTGTGTGTGCGCGCATAAGAGCGCGAAATAGGAAAAATTATCTTTGCGGTTGCAAACTTTGAACTGATGCTCCTTGTTTTTTCTTTTGTTTGTAATTTTTTTTTTGTATGGATGAAACATTTAGACAAAACATAAAACAGACGATTTATTTACAGTGGATTGCGGATGCAGAGAAAATGATTGTTTGTCGGAGAGAATTCGGCACAGAGAGATTACCGGGGCTTTTGTAGCTGCACTGTTAATTGCAACAAACTTCCAGATTAAAGATTAATTTGCCAAGATCCAGATTCCTCTGTTAGAGCAACTAATCGATTCTCAGCTTGTTAGAATTATACAACTCACTTTAAATTCAACGAAATTAAACAGAATTTAATTTGATTTTCCGAATTAACAAATTATAACAAACTATGCAGTAAACAATCAATTAAAAAGCCAATTAAAAATTTTAACTTCTGCGAAATTAAAAGAAAAATTAATTAATAAAATTTAAAATTTTCCAGGTATAAATAAAGCGAAAAATTTATTGAAAATTAAAAAAGCACAAAAAAGAAAATGGATTACGATACGATTTCGAATTGGAGCTGGGTGCCCGAATCGGACTTCACACCGGAAGAATCGATGTCACTGATCTACCACGAAATAATCTTCTCGATAATCTGCTTAGCCGGCATCATAGCCGACGGCTTAATAGTCTACATTCTCTTCAGATTCAAAAATATGAAAAGCACGACCAACGTTTACATCATAAATTGGCTGCTCAGCGACGCAGCCTATCTGCTCTTGACGCCCTGCTTCTACCGAATATTCTCGGCCCTCGAAGGTCTCTTCATAGGCGAAGAAATAGTGTGCATATCGTTCGAGTTCGCGTCCATCCTGCAGATAACCAGCATCATTTTCATCAGTATACTGTGCATCAACTGGTTGCTGACACTATTCACGGTGCGTTTCGGCCACTTCCGCGTTTTCATCATAAGTTCCGTGTGGCTGGTGGCCCTAGCCGGCATCCTAACTTTCTCCGCGTTCTGCATACGCAAAGAGTACTCGCTCTTCTCGCACAATCTGCTCTTCTTCGGCTACGCCGCGCTGCTCTGCACGGTGATCGCGATGCACGTCATAAGGTACGCGACCAGACGCCAGGACGTGCACGACAAATTAAAGCTCAACTTTACTTTGGTCACCGTGTACGTGATCTGCTGGTGCCCGAGCTGGCTCTGCCTCGTCGCCTCCGGTTTCGTTCGCAGCTACCTAACTCTCTATTACATGTCGATAGTGGCCGCGTGTCTCGGATATCTGAATCCGCTCTTCAACATTTACATATTCGCAAAGTTCAACAAGAACTTTCGCATGTGCTTGCTGCAAGTGCTGCGATTCGTCCACAGGGACTACAACGACGCGACGCACGACGTCGACTCCGACGACAACTTCAACAACGTCCACGTCGACATGCACAGGGTTTACCATATTTAGTTTTAAGTTCTTTAGGATAGCTTTACTAGTTCTTTTGTAAATATAAATAAGATCTTTATCTTTTATTTAATTTTTCCGCTAGCGAAATGTGTCTTTTGGAATTTCCATTTTTATAGGAAATTTATTTATTGTAAACTTTATGAAAGACATAAGGAAAAACGAATATATTAAAATGAAAGCTTTAATAACTATAAAATATAAATATTTAAAGCGACCACCAATTTATTTGTTTTATTTGCTAAGAAAAATTGCAAAGCTATAAAAGCTCGCCCTCTTATCAAAGAATAAATAAATAAGCAACTTTCATTAAACTGAAGGCTCTCTCTATGTTTTCACTGCAAATAAATATTTCACATTAGCAAAAACTAGTTTGGAGTTTCAAAGGGGCTTAAAAGGAAGCACTTTCTTCTCGGTTTTAATTAATATTTATGGAATTTCCCGGGCTCGACGGCGTTTTTTATCGTGTTATTCGCATATTAAAGGAAATCGCTTCCAATGGATGATCTATCGACTGCTTCGTTATACAATTTTTTATACCGGGTAGGCTTTTTCGTTATTTACGACCACGAAAGTATTTTCTTTTTCAAGAACGCTTATTTTACAAAAAAAAAGCTTCTAAAATCCCAACTTAAAAAAATATTCTAAAAATAAAAACAAAAACTGAAAAATGTTAACTAAGCTTCGCTTAGAAAACATGTATCAAAGAATTTCATTTCTCTAAAAGTAGACCAAAGAAATTATCCTGTATGTGAGCGTGCTTTGATCCCTTGTCCTTCAAAGGACATAGGCCTGTCCTTGTAAAAATGTCATACTCGGTGCGTGCCTCGAATCTTCCCGCATCCGAACCCTCTCTCGTGCACACGTACACCGAGAAGCGAGGATAAAAGGGACAGAAATCAAAAGACATAAACAACCCTCTGATATACTGCAGTTCGTTTTTAATAAAATACGAAGGGCCGTTGCCATATCTGAAAAATCCACTTCGGATATTGCGCGTACTGCGCATCAAACTCGGATTTTAATTGGACGAATTTATGTTCTCCGGTGATTTATTACAGTTGCTTTTAAAGGTTTATACTATGTGTGCATAGTTTAAAATGAAATTTATTAACCCTTTAGAACGACATTTACACTGTAATAAATCAAATATTTGTGCAGCTAGATTACAGCTTTGACTGCAATTTCAGGTGAAATAAATATTTAATAAATCATGTTTTCGCTGGATTGATGCCGAAGCGCTGCAAATTTATGGCGAATTTATTTTCGTAATTAATATTAAATAAATGCAGAGCATATCGTAAAATAGCGCAGTTTTACGATTTTCATATGAAAAATTTGAAAAAAAAAAAAAAAGAAATAACATTTCAATAGAAGTGGAATGCGAAAGCGCCGGGTAACTAATTCGAAGAGTATCAAAAAATATTTCCGCTCCAATTTTTAGTAAAAATAAAATATTTATTTTAAATATTTTAGGATAAATTAAAAAGTTTATAGCTTTGATTGCAATTTTGGGTGAATAAATATTAAATAAATAATGTTTTGGTAAAATTGAAACACAAAGGAAGGCATAAAATGTATGCTGTTAATTAATAATAAATAAATATTCAACTGAAAACCTTTACTGTAGCTGTTTCCAATGGAAAAATAGAAAAAAATAGTGAAATAAATATAAAACTTTAAATAAATAAAAAAACCAGTGGGTAACCGGATGTGAAGGCGCCTGGCTACAATTAACTTCAATGTTAAATATATTGGATTACCTATAATTTTAAATATATTGCTGCCCACATATTTCAAAAATTAAAGAATTATTCAGTTTTTTTTTAAATAAATTAAAAACAAACTATTTTTTATGAACCACTGCTTAATTAATAGGTTGGATTTTTTTATTTTAAATATTTTAAAATCAAAATCTCGAAAAACAGAGAAAATCCCATGAAAATCAAATTTCCAATATAAATTTCATATACTTTTATATCTTTAATGCATTTAAACGAGCTGTTTATCAGCTAAAAAGTTTGAAAAATATTTCCTTTAAACGTTAAGCACAATAAATTACAGCATCTCATAAATCTTGCCACTGGAAGTAATTTTTAAAGAGGAAATCTTTTGCGCAAAGAGAAGTGAATAAATATGAATATTTAAAAAATAGACTTTCTCGTCCAGAAAAGACAAATAGCAAGTGAATTTCAAGAAGTAAATCTTTCGGAAAAAGAAAACACTAAGTAAAAAGTACAATAAAAAAAAAGGAAGAAGAAGAAACGGAATAAAAGCCGTCCACTTAATTTGATCCTGAGCTTCACATGCACAAAATCTATTTAATTTATCACCGTTTCGGGAATTTATGTTACATGCTTCATTTACAAAGAATCATTCTTTCTACCTTTCACTTTCACGTCGCAGAAGGAGCCGGCTGGAAAAACGTTCCGTTGCGCTGAATAGACGAAACGAAAATGAGCGTTTTTCCTCTCAGATGGATCTTCTTAAATACCGCCGCAGACGTAGATTATATCATTAATCCCGTCTTATCTGTTAACGTAGCAAATAAACGCTGAAATATAAAAACAAAAATTAGAAATCCGCTTTGCTGAATTTGCTGCTGCTCGTGGTAACAGTACAGGAGGAAGGAGCGCGCGCAAAAGAAAAAAGAGAACGGAACGTAAGCGAACATGTGTAGGGAGCGAAATGAAAAATAAGTTTTTCCCGTACAATATAGGACGGGTTATGAGGAAAGTTTTAAGGATCAGGATTATGGACTCTCGAATTCCAGCCCTGTTCAAGGTCGCAAACTGCTTTTCATATAAAATAAGCGATGTGTACGCGCGTTCGCTTGCACCGACCCTTAAAATGCCCCCCATCTGATCATCGAATTATCGACGCCGCTAAATTAGTTTACGGCGACCTGACGCAAATTGAATAACTAGACACACCATGTAAATTATGTTTGAATTACATTTTTCTTATATTTTATGCTTCACTTGCAATTATTTCTTATTAAGTGTACAAAAAAAAGTTGTTTTTTAACCTTCACCCTTAAAATCAATTTATTAAAATAATAATGAAATAAAATGCTCATAAAAAAGGTTTTCTTAGTAATAAAGCAATAGAAAAACCTGTTGCTGAAATAAAAAAGGAATCAACGTCCAAGCAATTAAATTCAATTTCGGTCTAATGAATGCAGTACAGAAATATCTCTGCTACACGCACTAAATGTAATAATAATTATCTTGCTTTTTGCTTCGGTATCTGCGTGTTTCTTTTCCAAAAGCACCCTAATGAAAGTTACATAAGGCAGAAGAGGAAAAAAGGAACAATATGGAGTATAATAATTAGGAGCAGAATTGAATTTTCGCCCGAACGCCTCTCGCTCGCCAAATGAGAACGAAACAAGAAAAAACAAAACGTGTAAACATATTCAGAAAAGAACGAACAAGGCGACTGGCAATTCCTGTCACGTTTCGCAGCGACAAATAGATTTCTGTAGCAGAGAACCCTTAAATATAAAAAAAATAACACATCTTATATATATTTTTGGAATAGAAGGGAATATTGTATAGAAAACGAAGTGGAAGAAGTCACAATAAATAGTTTTCCCCTAATCGCCGCTGGATAGATATCAAATAATGGTACAGTGGGCGAAACTTATTGTTTGTCTAGTCGAG
Source organism: Holobus sp. GC000080 (assembly GCA_030556065.1). NCBI lineage: Eukaryota > Metazoa > Arthropoda > Insecta > Coleoptera > Staphylinidae > Holobus > Holobus sp. GC000080. The sequence continues at coordinate 18,708 of JASKGO010001802.1, forward strand.
TCGCAGTCTTGATCAGATTACACTTTCGGTATTGTGCGTAAAATGGCTCAATTTATTGCTGCAAAACTTATTGTTTTGGATGAGTCTCAAGCAGAGAAATTTGGAATGAATGAAAATTACTGGTCTATTTTTTTTTTAAATTAAATTGTTTTTTAATGCTTGGAAATCTTTGTTTTTCTTATAAAGTGAAGATTGTAGTGAATTTATTTTGTTAATTAATAATAATTAGCAATGAAACAGAAAATAGTTTATTATTACTAGTTTATTAAGAAAAATTAGCAACATTTATTTTCGCTAATATGAAAGTAATAGAAGTCTGATGTGAAGGCGCCGGACAACTAATACTTAAAGGGTTTAATTTATAATTCGATAAATGCAAAGGATTTGATGGATTTATTTGATTTATTAATGAAAAATTAATATAGAACGGGTAATTATTTATTAATATCATTTAAAATAATAAAAAATTTAAAAAATAAATGATTATTAAAAACTATTAAAAATAAGTAATTAAAAAAGATTTTTTTATTATTACTATTTTTAAATTAAAATATATTCTTTAGGGTTTAATTTACAATTTGCCGAATGTTTAGGCTCTGGATGATTTATTCAATTTAATAAATAAAAATAAATATAAAACGGAATATAATTTTCAAATCTAATAACATTTCAAGCAAAAAATTGAAAAAAAAAAAAATAAAGCAGCTATTAATAAAAAAAAATTCAATATAAAACAGAAAATAATTGTTTATTAGTATTTTTAAATAAAAAAATGTGAAAAATAAAACTAACCAAAAAGCAATGAAAGTCGGATGTGAAGGCGCCGGACACAATACCACCTTACGCATATTATAAAAATTTAAAAACCCATTAAATTAGTATTTAAAGATAAATTTCTACCAAAACTATTTATTGCATTATTAATTGCTTTTAATTATACTAATAACTATCTTTTTTTAAATAAATTAATCAAAATCTACTTTTTAAGAGAACAAAAAAGCACAAAATAACATGTAAAAGTATAGAAAATATATTACCATCTTAGAAAAAAAATCATAGTTTAGATCTTTAATAATATTTAATAATTAGATAGTAATAAAATGAAAAATCTCGGACTAGTTTTATTAGCACCGTGCAATGTCAGCCATTGGGGAAATTTCTTTTTCCAATTGACGCGAAAATAAGGTTTTTTGTTCGCATTGTAGAAAGACGCAGTCGGTCTTTTTCACGCTCTTTCGCGCGATTTCTCTTCGAGAAAAATATCTATGTCCGCTTTTTATGGCCGCCATGTAATAATACACATTATGCCAGTTAACTCCTCGCCCCTATTAAATGAAGCTGTCGTTCTGAGCATCAATAAGTGTCTGTCTGGCTGGCAAAAAACTGTTTGCTAAGGTAAACAAATTATTGCCGTCTATGCGGGGCAATTTTTCATCCAACAGACAAGAAATTCGATTAGGTTTCGGTGCATCTTTAAAAATTTATTTTGTACTTTTTTACCCAAAAAAAAAATTTACTTTTAATAACTAAATTTTATTCTGAAATGAAAATTCAGTAAAAAAATAATTTAAATTATGTTATTAAAATTAAAATTTAATTATTCGCTTCATTTAATTTAATAAATTAAGTTTGTTACCAGGTAAATTAATTTAAAATTAATAAGGATTTAAATTTTATCCAATGAAAAATTAAATTCTTCGTTTTTAATTAAAATATAATGCATATAAATGCAAAAACTTTTTTATTTAACATTTAATGAACGCAAAAAATTGAAATTAATTGCAAAAAATTAATTAAAAACTTTATTAAAAAATGCAAAAGTGTTGTCGAAATTTCCATAATATGCACTTCAGAAGAGCGCGCTCAAAGAAAGCCTAGCTAGCGAAAAAGATGCTTCAATTTGAATAATGCCAAAGCGCATAAAAGTGCAATCGAACCGGTAGGAAAATCCTCAGAATCGGTGCGGACGCTTTTTGCTCCTCTTTTGCCATACACGAGTCGCAACACGAATGACAAATGGGTCGTGAAAGATGTGTGCGAGTCCCGTGCATCTGAATAATTCATTCGGGATGCAGGACAACGAACGCACAGCCGCCGCCGCAGCATTTTCCCCGCACTTGCAGACCGCGCGCACCGTTCGTCAACCGCATTTTCCGGACCATTCTCCATTCGGCATAGCACCTAATCACTCTTCGGCGCAAATTGCATTAGTATCTTGTACAGTGCAGCGGTAATTGCGCTCGTTTAGCAAAATCCTAGACTGTACCGGGAGCATTATCGCAGACGTGATGATGGACTGCGCGACTCCTCGGGGAGCCTGTTAACTCAAAGGATGATAAAGCACGGAGTAAAAGTTGTCGGGTGCAGCGGCGTCGCTATAATGGAAAGTGCATGTGCACGTACAAGTGGGAATACGCATCTTACAAAGATGAGCTGAGACGTTAAAGTTCTTCCCGACGTGTCCTATGAATAAATCTCCTTTACAACGTTTGCAACAGTGCAACTATAAACTGCTTCTTGTGCTTGCAATAAACTTAATTATCATCGGCAGAGCAAGCGCCGGTCGATAATTTTTGATGAAAAAACTTTCCCCCGAACGCTGCTCCTCTGTGCGTTTGTTCCGCAAAAGTTACAAGCGATTCACTAAATTGACTTCGAGTTTTTATCCGTAATTAATACTAGCGAACGAACTAAAAGTTGCATTTAAGTTTTTTGCATTAATCGCTTGTTTTATACTTTTATTATTATATTTTTTTATTACAAATTATAAAAATTGATTTATTTAATTAATGTATTGAAAATGTAAAATTTATAATAGAGGATAATTTGGTAATATTAGCAAAAAAATATTTATTGCTTCTTATCATGCAATAAACACTTACAGTCTATTAATTTATCGATTAATTTAACACTCCCTGATCACTGAATGGCAGTTAATTGCTTCGAGATAAATAAACAACCCTTTTATGGACCATGCTCCTAATAAAATAAGTCTTTTTTTGTTCATCTTGTTTTCAGTTATTTGGTAATATTTATTTTTTTATAAATTGGTTTTTATATTTTAGTTTATATCATATTTATTAATTGGTTTTTATTATTACTTTTATAATCAAATTAAAGTTTATTTAGAGTTGAAAACGAGGCGCTGATTTGATGTGAAATATGGGACGTTTTGCAATAAATAACCCTAACTATGGCACTAACGTTTTCTGCGTGCGCTTTTTTTTATCGATTTTATTATAAAATTTTGCTCTTGACGTATCTAAATATATTCCTCTGCTCTATCAGGAAGACATGATTTAAAAATTGATTTATTTGAATTTTTTATTTATTTCCCTAGAATTGTCCAAAAAATTGTTATTTTAAATTTAATTGCCAATTGACAAAAATGTTGTAACTTCAAGCTTTTTATTGTTCATTTAAAAATAAATAAAATCTCAACGGGGATACCTTCGCGGTCCCCTACTCGAAAAAAAAATAATCTAAAAAATGATAATTACAATAAAAGAAAAATCTCATTTAAAAAGCAAATAAGAAATAATTTTGTAAAACCGTAAAGAAAACAAAAGTGTTTTCATTGCATAATTTACATTACATTTTTCATCTTTTCTTTCCATTCTTTATGAATAAATCAGAAAACACAACAGAAATTCGAATGAAATAACAATTTAAATTTTCAATGGAAACACCGGCAATGAAATTAAAATTTTTAATACTAAAATAGGAAAAAATTTAATGCTAAAACAAGCAGCTTTACATCAATTAATCATCAGCAAACAACTGTTAAGACCAATTAAAAAACAAGAAAAATGAGCAAACTTCTTTGGAACGCGAAATGCCAATTACCAACGGAAACAGTAAACAATAAAATCATTAAAACCCTAAATCTGCATTTGTCGTAAACCAATTAGAGAGATTAAAATCGGCGCGGACAATTAATAAAACAGTCCGACACTCTTTTCGATAACTTTTAATTATGATTTTCGTAGTATTCACTTCAAAAAAGCAACTCTAATTTTTAATTAAAGTATATTATAGTGTATAGCAAGTGTGGAAGCAATAAATTAACGGCGGCGGCAAAACAATACAAGCGCTAATTTTAAAAGTTACCACCAACAGATATAGAAGCTGAGCATATAGATTGGAAGGCAGCATTTAAAGGCTTAGAGTGCGAAAGTTAGTTTATACGGTGGAGACGCCACTGAATAAATTTCATTTGAAACGGGTTCCCGAGACGATATTACGTTGCTTGCTCGGCCTGCCCCATTAAGATATTCATGGATTTAAAGCAGATACACACCGGCGGCACAAATCGAGCCGCCGCAGACTTTACGGAAAGTGCGTTTTAAGGATTTATTCTTCGGCGCCGACAAAACAGCCTTCGCCGCCCTGCCCTGCCTCTCCGTTCCGAACTTTATTGCAGGCTTTAAGGGCCTCCCGCTACAGGTTAACTGCCCTAACATTTACCGAAGGGTGTAGACTCTCCAAGTTTACCGGCTTCCAACCGGCTAAGAGTCCTTTGAGCAGGTCAGGAAACGGAAAGTCTTAGTCTTTAGACTTAATAACAGCAAACGTTACAAATTTTACATTTCCGCTACATGAACTCTAAATTTGTGTTTTTTTTTTTGCTGTAAAAAATATTTTTGAAAACATTTTTAAAATTTTAAATTATAATTATTTTTATAATTGAAAAAAAAAATTAAAAAGAAATGATTTGCTTTGTTAAAAAAACGAAGAAACCAATTAAGGTCAAGTATGTACACTTGGCATTTGGTAATTTATTTTGGCAAGTGTCCTACGAGGAGGTCATTATCGTATGAAATGTGCGTAAGGACACTTCATTATTACAGTAGTTGGCACGAAGGGCGCATTCACTAACTTTTGACCCTTCCGATTGTCGCGATTACATTTGTAGACAACTGCGTACTATTTTATGACAAACGAACTGTCGCAGCTTGCCTCCCGAGCCCTGCGTTCGCCGTTGAAAAAGCTCATAAATCGAGGTCCTTTGTAATTACGATAAAACATCCGCGTCCATTATCCACCGGCGCTGAATTGTTTGTTTTCGTGTTACTATATTCGTATAGAAAAAAACTGTAGCAAGTTACTTATTCATCCGTCGAAGCACTCAGCAAAATTTCAATTTAAAGCAAATAATATTACTTAATTAACGGCGCAAACGATTTCGGTTTTCGTGCGGCCATTATAAAATTCAATTTCAACAAAGTACCCGATAGCAATTGCTTTCGATTGTGTAAATTAATATAATGAAATGCATTAAAAGCCGGGGATTCATGAGCGAACGCTTTACCATTTGATACGGCAATGGTTAATTTAATTAGAGAGATATGGCCTAGTTTAATGTTTAGAGTGTTTTATTATTAAATGGACTCGTTTTTAGGTGCACAGCTATTTGCCTAATAGCAAATTATACACTCTAATAATATACTCTATACGTTTCTGTTTTTTTTTTGGCACGCACATTACACGCATGTTACTCTTCGCTCGCTCTTTTTTGTTTATTATTAATTAGGGATATTAATCATGTTGCATTTTTGTAGTAAATATTTAGTTTAATGTGACTTAATTTAAATATACTAAAAATATATATTTTTTAAAAATTTTATACGGAATTTAAAGAAAATAAATTAAGAAAAGCAGAACTGAGCTTTAAGGATTATTTTAATTTTTGTTCATTTAAATATACTGAAAAATAAAAAAATAAAATTAATTTTTTTAAAGAAATTTACAAAAAATAAATTAGCAAAAGCAGAAATAAGCTTTTGAAATTATTGAAATTTTTGTGCACTTCGTACTTGGAGAGGTAAGCATATTTATTTCTATTGGCGGCATTGAGGAAACTGTTTGCCCAATAAATATTTACTGCGTGAGCTTCCTTTTCCGTTCGGGCATTTTATTAAATTATGCTTTCAAGATCGCAGAAGACGGCAAACGTATTTATTTCTGTAGATGCGAGTATTTATTTAGCCCTTCAATTACGTCAAACATTTCAAGCGGATCCCTTAAAGATGAATAGTAATTATTGTTTTCCGAGTACATTGTTTTCTCTAATCCTTTATTCAGTTATTTATTGACTTAAATAATAAAGTATAATGCTACTTGCATTTTCCTTTCGGAGATTAAACAACAATTTAATAAACTCAAGAAATTAATTAAGTTAAAGTAAAAACAAATAAACATTTAGCTTTTAGTATTAAAATAATAGTTTTAGTAAATTTAAAGGGCAATATTAATATTATCACTTAAAAATAATGACAAAAAATAATTTGTTATTATTAATAAAAATATTAAAAGAGTAAAAATGTGAACCATTAAATTAAGTGCATAAATTTGCATTTCAATGCAGTCGATAATTCAAATTTTAAATAATAAAGCAGTGATCTGATATTGCAAAGTGCCGGCAATCAAACACGCAAATCTGAAATTCATTAAAACACAAGTGTGCAATTAATGATTAATTAACGCCACTTTACTTCGGTCGCATACAATTTTTCCAGTAGCAAATCAGACGAGGGAAATGTAAAGAAAAAAAAAACAAACAAACACAGCATAAGTAGAGTAAATGTAAAAATAAAAATGTGTATTTTTACCTTTTAATGCTGCTTGTTTGCAAATGAAAAGTCAATATTTAAAGTATATTTATTTCTTATACGCAAAACTTTCGACGATTTTTATTTGTTTATAAATGCGAAGCTTTAAGCGGTCTAAAAGTCGTAACGGTATTTATAGCAACAACTTTCGCCAAATGTTCCATAAAATGCGAGTTATTGTTGCTTATGATGGGAAATTTTCGGTAATGAATGTCGCACTAAAGATATGGACCAAAAGTCCCGGAAGAGAATATGCTCACTTTGCCTTGGCTCTACAGTTCTACACCATCATAATTTTCGATGATTTCTGCAGAAACTGTTTGCAGAAACCGAGCAAAAAACAAAATTGTTCCGTTGCTTAGTGTTATTTACTTTATAAAGTACAAGTTTTGGAAAAATGGCACTTGGCAAGGAAACTTTTCTCTACATTCAAGAAACAAATGAAAGTTTTATTTCTGCTGTATTTGCAAAATACTTCTTTTTTGACTTGTTTAGAATTCCAAAAGTTTTAAAATTATAATTTTTAATTATACTGAGTATAAAACTTTTCCTCGTAATTTCTTTGAATAATAACTTCATTGTGCCATAAGAACACAAAACATAATTGGCAAAAGCGAAAAACTACTTGAACTAATCCGCATGAAAGTATTACAAATGCACAGTACACACAATTTCCTTATAATTGGACGGTTCGCTTATAAATTTAAACTTTCTTGCGCTTAAATCGAGTTAAAGTTATTGCGTAATCAGCTAAACTGCATCAAAATTAAATTGCAAAGTTATTAGATTTGCCGGCGAAATATAACGGACTTTACTTGTATTTAAATTTCAATATTCCGAACACCGGACACGTACCACTTTTACATTAAAATGATTGTATAATATGCAAATAGTTTGTCCGCCACGGGATTTCAATAATTGCATTACATCCAATGGGGAATAAATTACCACGCAATTCCGCATAATACAAATCTCGTTACATTTATTGCAATCTTCGTTACTCATGTCAAGCAACAGGGAAATAATTCGCAGGAAATGGGACTAATTTATTATTGGAAAAAGGAAACGGGAAAAGCATGCCATGCAATTAAAATAAATTTGCTTTCCATACAAACAAATTTAATCAACTTCTCCATGAAGCTTTTTTATCAAATAAATCATCGTTTTTTTTCTCTGTGACAAGTTGAGAAATAATTCAGTAATAAATTATAAAAAAAGTTTTTTTTAACATATGTTTAAAAAATAAGATAATATCAGGAAAAGTAAATTTTTCCAGCGGCTGCACGCATCCTTTTGTCATTTCCTCAAGGAGGCTTTATCACGGCCAATCCTGGCTGTTAAATTTAATTACTTTTGTATTTTATTGCGCCGTTTTTGGGGATGAAACGATGCCATAAAAGAAAGCCCTAATATATGACTAGCTCATACCTAGACGTTTTTCCTCTAGTCAGCTCTTTATAACTGGACCACGATCAAAGGAAAGCCAGGGCTCGTTTTTCTTCTTTTACAACAACTCACACAATTTACACAACAGAAGCAAAGCAAAGGAAGAAGAAAAAAAAAACCGACATAAACGTAAATTTTTACAATTTACAACTTGTTATAGTACTGTGAACGAATCGTTAAAAAGCGTTATCATTTATTAACGTTTAACTGAGCGCCAGTAAATATTTTATCGTATTTATCTTTTCTATTATCTTGCATTTATTTGCTTCTACACTTATAAAGTGCGATTTTTTAAGAACAGTGCAGATAAAAAGAGAACGCAGAAAAAAAATCAATTAAATTTTAACCGGGAGCAAAGTGTTTGTTAAAAACAAACAAAAGTAAATTGGGGTTCTCGAAACTGATGAAACGATGTATCCAGTTTCCAAAAAGAGATTGCGAAAAGTGTACGCACACAATGAAAAATTTAATTTCGCACCCGCAGTTCGCGCGTTTAAGTTACTTGCGTGTACTTTTTCCTCTTTTGTGCCCACTTATTGTATTCCGAACTGGCGCTGGGGGTTGTTGGCAAAACGAGCAAAAGCGCGTCTAATTGACCAGTTACGCAACCAATTGTTAACATTAAACGAGAAGAAAAGAAGAAAAAAAAAGCAATTAAATTACATCATTCGATTCTTTTATCTTTCGTTACTTACTTCTCTTTATTTTTCCAATAAAAAATAAAAACATTGGAATTATTTTCCTTCGAATTATTTTAAAAGTAAATTAACAATTTTAAGATATATAAAGAAAGACGGCAATTAGTCAGTTTAGAGTACGTTCACCTCACTTAGTAGATACGTTTCGTAAACAGAATCTCTGTTGTGCTAGTGGGAAAGCATTAGCTTGTTCTTTTTTGATAAGACCTATCATATTTCATTGTCGAGTGCGAAAGTCAGACAGGTAATAGTGCGGAGCAAGCTGAAGTGAGCTGAAGAAAGCGCACGGGAACGGTATGCAGAAAGCTCCGCGGAGGTAACAAGCAACGAGCAACCACCAGCAGCGGAAAAGCGCAACATTTTATAATATATGTACACTCACTTTTACCGTCTTTTACTGTAAAAAATATACATTCATAAAAGCACCCGTATGCCGCGTTATGCCGCATATAAACACGGATCTCATTGAAATTTATAAAGATGGACGAAGGAGAGGAAATTTACGAGGGCGCACTTATATTAGCATTTTTTTTCCAAAGTTTCCTTTTGCACTTTTTGAAGCGCCGCCGTTGCAACGGTATATTTTATGCGAGGCCGCTTCTTCGGGGGAATTTTTCATTACGTTTTCACGGCGAATGTTTAGGATTGTAATTTTTCTTTGTCGTCACGATTTCTAAGGACTCGGTTTTTATTTGCCAGCTTTTGTCCTAAAGGTATATATTGGCTTCTCTTCGTTTGTGCGCGTGCTCTTTATTGTTTTGTTCTTAATGTTTCTTTTGTGGGGTTTTCTTTTGATTTATATACTATAATTTTTTTAATTAGTAAATTTTTCAATGTTTTTATTTAATTGTTAAATTAATAATGGTTTTTCTTTGATTTGTAAATTTTTAACTTGTTTTTATTTAATTATTAAAAATAAACATTTTTTTATTTTCAATTCAGTTTTTTTAATTTAATTATTAAAAATATATTTTTTTTATTTTCAATTGAGTTTTTTTTTGTTATTACAGCTATTTATTTTATCTAAAAATAAAATCCACAAATCAATAAAAGTTAGAAAATTAATATTTAAAAATAAAGCAAAAAGTTAAGAAAAATATTTGATTTAAAAATTTTTTTCGATTATTCATTCGAAACAAGAAAACCAAAAGGAAAATTTGATACTTTTATTAAAATATACATATCGATTGAGGTCATGCTAATAAAAGAAATAATTTAAAATGTAAATAGAGATCAGTTTCCATCAACGTCTGGCGAAATTTATACATTTTAAGTCAAGGGATCAAAAATTCAAATGCTAAAAGGACTTGCCAATTTATTATTTCACATCTGAAATTTTCTCCATTAACAAATTACATTTAAAATATTCTGATTTAAAATTAGAAATCCTAATAAGAAATATTTTTTATCATTTCATTTGGATTTCATTTTTATTTTTGAAATAAAATAAAAATCAAATATTTAAAATTTATTAAAGATTCTATTTGTACCTTAAAATCTCACAAAAAAAAACCTATTAAGCTTTAAATAAAAAAATAAAAAAAAATCTGATTCCTGAGTATAAAAGATCAGAGACATTACAAAAGCTTTGCATCAATAAAACTCTTTTTAAATTTCACATAACTTGCGGGTCTATACTTTAAGATTCAAATTCTTTGCAGTAGCACTCAGAGCATTTATTTGTAAATCCATTCAGCATCAAAGGCACTACATTTTGTTTCACATAAAGAGAATAAAAGAAAAATTACAAAGAAAGTTTTATTAAGTCGCAACTCCTTAAAAAATGCAAAAAATAAATAAATAAAAAGATGCATCAAAGCGTAAACCCTACAGAAATATCATTTCAATGACTCTGAAGCACCAAAGTCGAAACAATTTTATCCAAAGGATGATTGTTTCCACATTCGGATGACATACATCTGCTGCTGATGGCAAATAGGGATGAAGACAACAAGTAAATTAGAAAACCGATAAGCGGTAGGGAATTTACGAGTTGTAAGCCAACAACACAACTAATACATAAGCACTTATAGTGTATGCAAAGAAAGAGAGGCGGCCAGCGAATGAGCGAGAGACGAACGAGTCTGGCACCACTAGTAGGTCAACATAATTAGTAGAGAAGTTGCGGAAAGCTCTGTACTACACGCTACAGCCTAATTTGATCTCATATTGACAAGTTTCAATTTACTGTATCTACACGCACAGGATATTTGGTGAATAAACAACGTCAAGCCGAAGTTATTCCGATACAAGAGATTGTTCCGCTTTACACCTGTCGAACGTAATCTAATTAACAGCGTAATTTTCTTGTTTGCACCATGAAATTATATAAATAGTATAAAATGTATCGGTAAATTTGCTTTCTTGGCAAACTATAATTTTTCAATATGAGAAACAAGAAAAAAACAGAGCATTACCAGCTCGAACATATTTATGGGAAAATTGCAATTGCAAGTGCAATCGAAGCGAAAGTAAATTCTGCTATTGAGAGAGCATAAAGCGCGGAAAAAATATATGTTCGGGGTGCATTTATGTACGTTTTCCGTCTGGCAGTTCTTTTTCGTTCATTCCGTCGCCTCGCAAATATGTTTTTTCCTGTCTTTTATTATTTGCCCGCAAAGTTTCGCTGTAAAGGCTCCTTCACGACTTATATATAGGTACTAAACTAATAATAAACAAAGCGACGATTAAATCAACTTTGGACATTCGCAAACTAGTTGTTTTTTCTTTTATTCTTCAGTTTTAATGCGGTCCATGACTCTGCTCAAACGGTGTATGCTTTTTTGTAGCATTTTTTTTCACTTTTTTTTTTTTTGTAGAGAATAAAATAGATCAAAGGGCTGTCAAATTTTATTTATTGATGCGCTGCCTGCGTTTGCATCGATAGACATCTCCTAGACTCCTCGTAAAAATAAACTGCACTTGATTTCTCTGTTTACAACAAATGTTTTCTCTCGGTAAATAGACAATGTTTGTTTTCCAATAAAATTTCACATTTTAACGGTGTCGATTGGTTTGTTGCAAGTGTTTAAGCAGTTTTCCTTTGGGGAAATGTTGTTTATTGTAAAACTGCTCAATTATTGTGAAGAAAAAAAAGATCTAAATAATAAATATAAAAATTCATTCATTAAATGCTGATTTTGAAAATTAAATCAGCTACTTATTGTTCATAATCAATAATTAATGCAAAACAAAATAATTTTGTTTTCATTATCTGATTTTTTACGGAGTGATTCATTTTTCTACTTTACTTAGTAATTGTAAATTGTAATAGATATAAGGAATAATATTTTTATAAATAATGTTAATAGAAAATTTAAATTATCTTTCAAATGACACTAAAATTATTTTAAAATTTTAAATAGTTTAAAAGTTATTAATTTTTTTTTTGAGCGTTCAACTTTTACCGAATCAGGACGCCCAGATGCATGAAGTGTTTTCGCAAATTTTCCAATAAAAACTATAGTAATAAACCGATTTTAATGTTCTTTTCTGTAATATAATACTAGTTAAATTGTCTTTGATTATTTTCAACAAATTTTTAATTTTAAGCAACATCTGAATTTATATACTGTATTTCATTTTTAAAATGTCTATATTGCTAATAATGAAATCTGAAAAAAATATTTATTCAAATTATTTAAATAGTAGGTTTAATTTCCTTTAAAATGACATTAAAATGAAATTAAAATTGTTATTTTAGCTTAATTAGTTCAAAAGTTATTGAGGTTTTTGTGTTACAGGAGATTGTCGCTTGACTTATTTTTCTCGCTTGATTAACGCAGTACTCAATGCATTTTAAATGGGACGCTCCAGCAGAATAAGTTCTTTTACAAATTTCCTTATAAAAACAAAAGTAAAAACCTGATTTTAATTATTTTCTCAGTTTTTAATTACTAATTAAATTGCCTTAAAGATACTTTGAAAGTTTTTTCGAATTTTTTAAATATATATAGAGAGTTTAATTTTTAAATTTATTTTATATATCATAATCAAATTAATAAGAAAAAAATCCATTAAATAAATAAAAAGAACAATAAAAAGACTGTAAAATAACATAAGAAATTTCGAAAAATCTCGAAAATCTGTCTTGTTTATTGCAAAATTGCACAATTCGTCAAACAAGAAAAAACTCAAGATATTAATGAACAAAAAAATGCATTCAATAATAAATTTATATTTTCAATTAAATTTCATCAAATTTGTTATAAAGAAATTAATGTATTATAAAATAAAATAAAAGAATAAAGCCCATTATTAAGGATTATTTAATTTTAAAGAAATTTTATAGAATCACGCAATAAATATCACGCAATGTTTACCAAAACCATTTAAGAAATAAATTGCGTTTTTATTCTTGCACAGTAATTAATTTCCAGCTGACTACTCCCTGATAGATTTACAACCGCTGCTTTTAATTCTGAAGAAGCAGCAGCAGCGGCACAAGACATAAACCGAAGGGTGGAAATCAATTTCCGCGTTATATGGGTTAAATAACTCTTACAACAATTAAGCCGCAAGATAAATTATACAAAAGTGGGCCGCTTGTTTTCTCCCCCTACAGTCTGTAATACCGAAAATCATTAGACAAACAAAAGCCTTTATTTCTGCAAGCATCAATGAAACTTCTTTATGTCTGCTACAGTATATAATTAACGCTAAAAATAAGTGCAAACCGTTAAAAACCAAATGTTTGAATTATTTCGGCCTCAATCTCAAAAATTACAGAATTAGAAATGCAAATGGCATATATATATAACAAGCAAGGAATTATAATTACCATTAATTTTTAATGGGGGTTGCGATGACGCCTCCGCACTGATGGAATTTAATTGCTCGTAAGACTTTATCGTTTAATTAAACACGGCGAATTGGCGAATTTTCACGGGGGGGGGGGGACGCAAGCGAATTGATGGTCTCTCTGTGTGTCCCCTTAAAAATCTTTACGATTGCCCTATAAAAGCCAGCCCGAATTGCAATCCATGACAATAGACACATTTTCATTGTGTGTAGTTGCGATGCTTATTAAATGCGCGCGAACATATTTGCCATGGTCGGCTCATAAAGGACGTTAATTAATTTACGATATAGCCAGGGCCCGAAGGGGAGCACCAGCGTATTAAGGACCTTTCGGAATGCTCTCAATGTTCGAGCCTACGGCCTATTTTCTTCTAATGGTTTGCAAACTATTTACTTAAATTTTTTGCATGTCGGTAAAAACATATTTTGAATTTTGTTATTTCAGATTATTCGTTTTTTTTTTCGGGAGATGCTTAGTGTGTGATAAGATGGGACAAAAAGTGCCGAATGGTCAAGTTGATAAATAGCGCTCATGGATTTTTTGACAACTCGGGTTTATTGAATTTGTTTGTGTTTGGAGCAAATTGAAAAATTGGTTTTAATATATTTGGAGTTTTGATTTATGTTATTATAAAAAATATCAATTTACAACAAAGAAATAATAAATGAAAAAAAAAATGTATGCTGGTAAAATAAAAAATTAAGCTGATTTTTATTTACATTGTACAAATTGAACAAGTGAAATAAATATTTAAAAAAATGTGAAAAAATAAGAACCTTATAAAGAGAAAATAAGAAGAAAAGGTTGTTTTCTCAAATAAGAAGAAGAGACCGAAAAAAGATTTTCAGGATAAAAATGAGCTGTTTCCTTTGTCGTTGCTGGCAAAATTTCTGTACTTTATGAATACACGCATGAATCTTGCACTAAAGAAGGAGATTTATCTTTTTGCAGAGATTTATGTACCTAGTGTACTTGCAATATTTACTCGGATATTGAAATTCTTAAATTTAGAATATTTTTCCAGTAAACAGCGATGTACTTGAATAAGCACGTAAAAATATTGAAATTTTCACAAATAAATATTTTCAATTTAACATGAAAAACATTATTGGAATATTTTAGGAAAATATTTCATTAAATTTCATAATCTACAACATATTTCATTAAATGTTATCATATATTTTACAATATATTTAATAATAAATTCCTCACTTAAAAATATGCTTTTCAGACACCTTTTATTTGACACAATAAAAATGCAAAAAAGAAAAAACTTGGAATTCCGAAAAACAGAAACGATTTTTATTACACAATGAACAGAATTCAAATTTTTTCCTGAATGACGCGAGAATGAATGGAAATTAATTGGAGTAAAAATTAGAGCGCAAAAAAAATAAAGCGAGAACAAAAATGCGCCGGCTAATAAACTACGGCTGAATTGAGCGACGAAGCGCAAAAAAGCGCTCGAAAATATAGAGTAATTCAGTAATATAATGATCGAGAACGGCAGCTCACTTTTGTAAATTACCTATCGAGTACGGATTGTTTGCGTTGGATATTAATGCGTCTATAGGAATAAAAAGGGGTTTTATATGGGGGGATATAGGAACGTCCATTGATTTTTTACGCCGAGACGAGCTGCGAAAAAACACGCACGTTCGTCAAAACAGGGAACACGCATTCAATATCCTCTCTAGTCCGTAGAACAGTATATAATGCGCCCCGCTGTAGTTTCTCTTCGGGAAAAAAATGAAAAATAGTGACGTGCAAATCGTTATAGTACACTTCATCGAATAATCCGCGCCCGTCAATTTTCGCGAAACGCTAAAATGTTTTGTACGGCCGCTCGCCATCGTTAATAAAATCCGTCTGCTTGATTTGACTGATATTGTTGTTTGTTCGAATGTTCGTTGTTCAATGTAGTTTTTCCGCGAAGGAAATCTACATTTGAATTTCAATTATATATTTTTAGAATTCAATTTTCTTCTTTATAATTTACTGCTCTGTCGTTTCAATATTTTTGTTTTATTTTCTTTATTTTATTTTTTTTTTCTTAAGGCGGAACTAAAATTTACGACCAATGTATATAATTAATCTGAAAATCCGAAGTAATTATTTTTGTAATTGTAAGTAGTATTTTTAGTTTCTGTTTCTTTCAAGAAAAATAAATTCTTTAAATACAAAACGAATCTTGTTTACTCCCAACGAAAATTCCAACTATATCAAACAGCAGCTGGAAAAAGTTTTATTATTTACAGTGGCTGAGCAATTATTTCAGGGCTCAAAGTAAACTTATCAGAATTTCATACCCACTAGTCTGTGCTTCGTAACATTAATAATGGAATTTAGTTTATCAGTTTTTACAAGTTATAATAACTTCTCGAAAAAGATCATTTTTTTCTTTTTTATACTGTTAAATAATTCTGTTTTAAATTACATTTGATTTTATAAATAAATAAATTTCATTATAATTGCTTCTATATAAGGAAATAAAAAATATTGCTTTTAAATTAGAAAAAAAAGTGTTTTCTGAATAATAAATAATTTAAAATTTAAAAAAATGATTATTAATTCTTCATTTGCAATAACATTTTCAGAACAATTTCCAATTTTACTTATATTTGCTTGCATAATATTAATTAAATTAATTAAACGCGATCGCATAAAGTAAACAGGATTAAGTTTACTTTAAATTAGTAACAATATTTATGTAAACACACAATTGTTTGTGTAACACTAATCCAAAATGTATCACAATGTTAGCGATTAACTAAACAATAAATCATTAACAATAACAATAATAAATATGTGACTTATAAATAAAGCCTTCCTGCTTTTGTTTAATAAAACAATAAACAAAACTAATTCTTGCAAATAAAATAAAAATAAATAATTTACAAAAATTCAAAAAAAAAAGAAAAACAATAACAATTTGTAAAACACAAGCAAATAAAAAAGGAATAACAATCAATAAAACTTGTTTATTTATAAGCATAATATGCACAGTACGTGTCGCATCTAAGCTTACAATAATAGGAGCGTGTCGGAGTTCAACTAAAGCATTCAACGATCTTTTTTTATCTTACCACCCCCGCTAACACATTTCCCTCTTTTCATTTCACTTTGTGTGTTAGTATATGAAGCAGGAGCAAAAAAAAAGGAAAGGGCACGTTGGCCAACAAACACGCATATAACTTAGAAAAGATATCGGGAAACAAGCACATTCTTTCTTCCGCCTCCGTCCCCTCCGACGTCTTAAACAAAAAAGCGCCATCAGTTTTTTTTTTCTCTTTGCTTTTTTGCTCGGCGGTTGCGCCGCTCCCATTAAAGACAGTGAGGACATTTACTCAACCCCATCACCGACTGCACGGAGAGCGAACTTAACGATAAGTGGATCAACAACCTCGCAAGTGAATGAGAGACAATCTGAGCGCACACACACACACACTAGCTGCTATCATCATTTGCGGTGGCGCACAGATCATCCGCACCACCCCCGACCTATCATTTCGTTATTATTAACTCACATTGCGTTTTCTTGTCGTTACGATACGGTTATTTCCACCTAGGACACAAGCAGCTTGCTTTTATTCGCCTTTTTCCTCTTCTTCTTCTTCATTTACTTCATTTACTTGGTTTTAGCTTCTACAGGGTGATTCATTTAAATTTCTAATTAATAAGTTTTAATTTTAAGTAAAAAAATTGATATTTTGGTAAAAATTTTCTGTAGTTATTTCTACTTAAAATGTATTTTTTTTTCAAGAAATTATAAAAAGAAATAGAAAAGAAAAATAACCCTTTGTTACTTCTATAATTTCTTTTTTAAAATTAATTAGTTCTCTTTTCTTCGTTTTTTTCAAATATAAAATAAACTGCTTTCTTTTCTTTAAATTAAAAAAAAAAACAATCCTTAAATAGCTTTTCTTTCTTTAAATAAAAAAATAATCTTAGCGAATTTCAAAGACAAAAGCTCTGCATGAAAACGAAAACTCTGTATATTAGCCCTTAACAACAGGTCTCGCATTACGGCGAATGAACTTACACTTTAATTAAATCCATCCAATATTTCTGCGCCATAATATGTTGTTATTATTATTTCGCTAAAGAATAGGTTTGCGGTTAATTGCGACACAACGATTCACCACACCGGTATAATGTGCGAACCGATGACCCAGATATGGGCCCAGTACAAAGGTTTAATTAAAGCTTTTAATGTTCCGTCATAATTTTTCCACCCCCTTCGCAATCATAACTTACATTTGCAATATTTGAAAAATACGGTTCCACTTTTCGCTAATCCCACCAACAACATTTCATCGCTATATTAATCGAGTTAATCAGTCTGCAATATTTTCGTTTAGCCAACTGCCATCAATTTCAACGTCTACATGCCAACGCTATTGATTAATTAAACAAAGAAAGTACACTACATTATATAATTTCCGCTTTGGCGTCAATTAAATACAATGTAAGCTTAACTTTAATTTCCCATGAAAGCTTTGATGGTATTAAATCCAGTAAAATTAATCTTTGCTTTGCGTTGCCATTATTATTATGCATTATTAATTACTGAAAATGCATTTTCTTTAATTAATAATTAAAACGAAAAATTAATTAAATTTTTTTTATAAAAAAATTAATAGTGGAACATCTAAATGTCTAAATCTTATGAATGTAAAGCCTTTTTGTAAATACACAAAAGAATAGAATAACCAAACGGTTATGAAATCCATTATTCAAATTTGTAAAACCTAAAATGTTTTTTGCGCCCAGTCCACGTTCGCATTTTAGTTTTACCCTCGATAAAAAAAAGAAAGAAGAAAAAAAAAGATGAAACGGTTATGAACAAGATCGTTGGTTTTCTCTTTATTTTTGGGCGAAAAGGGGGGTTGTAACGGACGTAACAGATAGTCTATGATCGCTGGAAATGCAAGTTAGACTTATTTGTGTGTCGGCAGCACGCAGAACGCAAAATCGAAGCGTTAGTTTAATGTTATATGCACTTTGAGAGCACATTTCCGAGCCAATTCGATGAAACTGTACGACACGAATGAACATATAGTGTCGGCCGCAGCTCGACAGTTGACCTTTTTATGTTCGCACTCTAGCAACATCCCCCGATGGAATTTTCTTTGGTTTCACCATTTAGTTTTCTCTTAAAGTTATTTTTTCTTTGCTATTTTATTAGCTAACAAAACTTTTTTTTTTAATTTTTAGCAAAAAAAACAGGCTTTAATATCTTTTTCTCTTCTATTTTCTAATTAAAATTTATAAAAAAAATAACTAAAATCTTGAAAAAATATAAAGTTACATTTTTAATTAAACTGTTTAATTATTTAGGGAAAAATAAGGACAAATACATAATAAATAAAACACAAATTTCATATTCATATTCATATTCATTGATTAAAAAACGAAAATAAAAAATATTAATATTCTGTTTTTCAGTCGAACGATATTGAAATATATTTCTCAATAAAGAGCAAACATTATGCACGTACACATGCACAATTTGAATAAACCCTCAAAGTGCTGCGGAAATATTTAAATAAAAATATGTACGAATTCCCAGGAGCCCGTGGCAACCCTTAATTTTCCCTCGAAGGAAGCCGAAGCGTGTGATATTTGATTATGTCGAGTGTGCGACGACGGTGCTCAGAGAGCGTGGAAAAGGAAATGTGTTGGCAATTTTTCGACACTTCGCTATCGACTATATCACCTCCATTGATTCATATCGATTATAAATCAGAGAGGAGCCCGTTTCACGCGAATCACGATACATCCGCCGAGTCTATAAACACACACAATATCCATATATTGAAACCGCCCCCGTATTTTTTGTTTTTTCGGTAAATATTGCCGCATTTGTTTCCCAAACTTTCGTCTCCAAACAGCAGCAGCAACAGCAGCAGCGGCAGTTGAAGATCTATTAGTTTCTCAGTTCGACCCGTGTTTTTTCGGCGCCTAATGTAAATTTGTCGACGACGACGTTATTAAATGTTTATTCGGTAAGTGAAATTTATCGATCGCCTTCAAAGTGGCATTTTGTTCTTTTTCCGCCCGCTCTTTGCGACGCGAGCAATGGCGCAAGGAAATGAAAGCGAGAGGTGATTTGTTAAAGCATGACCCGGCAAAAGGGTCGTCGTTCCAGACATCTAGGTCAATAACAGTTATGCCACTTTCTAATCGCCCCCTTGGATTCGCTGCCCTTTCCTAATTGTCGGCCTTCGTTCGCTTCTTGCCAACCCCGGAAAGCAAGGGAAAACTTTTAAAGCGTTTTCATTTAAAAGAATAAAAATAAAGTACGTACAAAAGAAACAACGGCGGTTGCTGTAGAAAAACGTAAAGAAAAGGATTCCTTAAATTTAAATTGGTTTTGTTGTTTATAGGGGTCGATTCCATTTACATTTACATTTTCAGCGCGAAAAATGATTACAGGCTAAAATGGGATTATTAATTGATCAAATTGGACGTACGCAGTGGAATACGCGGCTCATATTTAAGTGTACGCTGTCACAAATTGAAAGTCACCAACTGTGCAGCCCTGAAAATCCAATTTCCATTCCGGTACTAAATTTAAAACAGATTTTTTTTTCGTGCGCTTTTTTCACAATACATACGTCGACTGCGTTATTGTTGTTTATTTGCCCGTTAGGCCTTTTTTTTTCTGAAAATACGATTAATGTCAATCCACTGAGAAACTGACAAAATATACGAAAAACCGCTTTTAATAAAAACGCAATTCTTATTTTTTTCAATTTGTAATATGATAAATTTAATCTCATTTAAAAAAATAAACTAATCGAAAATTTCCGTTTAAGCAAGCACATTTTTAATGGAGTTGAAAAAAAAAATAGAAGTAATGGAAAAAATATCAGTGGGGCGGCAGGTGTTGGAACGGCAGTTAAAATAAGCTGCGAATTTATGGGCAAATATGAAAAGAGCTTTTCACGTCCGTTTACACAATTAAATGCGGTACAATTTTGCAAGCGGCAATTGAAGCATCTACATAGACTTCTTCTTCCGCTCAAACGATCAAATAAAATTTAAGTGCGCCAATTCATTCGGTTAACGGTGTACACTGAGCGCATAAAAGCAACGAGCTAATCTGTGCAGCAGCGGTCGAATCAAAGGAAAATGGAGAAATAATAAACCAATTTGGGTAGATTGTGTGCTTTCCCGGTAGATTGTACGTAACACCTCCGAGGTGTCGGTAAACAAATCCGACTCGGGGGTAATTTCATTACACTATGCAAACACAATAAGAAAAGGCACACCAACGGCAAACGAATTTATTATTTTCTCCGCACATATTGTTATTTGCATGAATATAAAATGCTACGGTCACGTACGAACTCCGGGTGTGTTTCTGCTTTTATTTTTGCCCCCCTCCGGATAGTAACTATATGTAAAGTTGTAAAGTTTTCTCTTCATATATTGTTGTTGGCGGAGAAAAAAAAAATATAGAGAGAATAAAACGGGGACAGCTTTTCTTGAAATATCTTTTTAAGCTCTTCCGTAAAATTTATAAACTGAATGGCAAGATTGTTTTTCCTTTAGAAATCACATTTTCCATTTCGCATATCGTATTTTTTTTTATTATAATTTTTTTTTTTGCTTTGATTTTAAATAGAAAACTTATTTCAAATAATAATTTAGTTACTTTTGCTTGTGTTAATTAAACTGTTAAATAATTTTTAAGTCATTGAAATTGAGCAAAAAATTAATCCACTTTATTAGGTGATTAAAAGTTTACGAAAGGAAATTCGAAAGATAAAGATATACAAAACGATTAAAAATTAATTTAACTTTTAACTGTTTTAAACCGTAATCAATTAAAACAGTTAATGACCTAATTTTCCGCCTAAAAAAGACTTTTTTTATTCCTTAATAAAAAAACCAAAACAAATATGACATTAAGTAAGTTTATTAAACCCTTTTATCCCTTAAAAAAACTTTAAATTACCAATTAAATTTAAATTACTTAAAAAAAAAAACAAATATAAAAGTTAATTAAGCGAACGGAAGCATATAAAAACGCAAGTTAATTAATTAATTAGCAAGATGCAATTGATCGTAAAACCGGATAATAAAAGAACCAACATTGTGGGAGTCACAGGGAGCAGATATAGATTAGTTATCTCGTTTATTTCTGTTTGTGCAATTCGTTTGTTTCAACGTGCTCGCTCTCTATATACCGCACCAATAATAATAATGGGTGCGCTTCTTCCCCATTTCTTTATTATCAGCGCTCGGCAGTCTGAGCCACAGAGGAGAGCCGAGAGAAGAGGAAAAACCGGCGACTCAATGAAACCAACGCCGCCGCGCATCAGACAAATACTTGTTGTATAACAGAAGAAAACCAAGTATTAAGTGGAAGGGTGGCGTGCGCTGAAAAGAGTATTTTCTTTATTGCACAAATGGAAAGACTATAGGGACGAATCTCCTCTTCATCTCGTCCGATTTACTTGGAAACTACTTTATTATCTATTATCTTCTTAATGACCGAGAGCAGACATTTGCATTTGCATTTCCAACTTGGCCAGACGTTTTTAACGCGAAGCGCCTAAGTGCATGAAAAATATATTTACGCAATAATAAAATACCGTAGCGAAATTGTTTGCCCTTTAAATCGCGCTCTTCGTTCGCCCATTTAAGCGCTTTTAATGCGCGCTCAATGAGTGCGCGCCACGCTCCAAATAAAGTGTTAAAATCTGAATTACTATACCTATAAACCGGGCATTTTATACCGTTTTTTCCGTTTGTTTTTCTTGCACGCAAATCCGGAAACAATTGCCGGAAGTTTTCATCGGTATATCCTTGAGACGAGTCGGCTTTCATTAATAATTAATAAGCAATCCTTTGAGATTCCTCTTAAATGTATTGGGGAAGGAAAACAAAGTAAAGCTGATTATTAGGACAACATCTTTTAGATTGAAATCTCTTGGCAACGTTCGCCAGCACGTTTGCAATGCCAATGATGGAAATCGAATTCGATAATCAACTAATTTAGTTTTTCTTGACTTGACGAAATGCCCGGCGCCTTCACGTAGCAGATAACAAATGGCAATTTAACGAGCGCCGCTTTTTCAGGCGCAATTTTCCCTTTTTTTTCTATCTTCACTTTTATTCCTCGATAGGACTCTCGAAATTTGTTTGACATACATTTGCAATGGCGTTCTTTGTAAGCGGATGATAATAGAAATTTATGCTCTTAGTGGGAGGCACGCTTGGACTTATACAAAGTGTAGAAAAGCAAAGTTATGTGTTGCCAGTGTCGTCGCAATAACAATATTTAACTAAATTTTAATTTAATTTTTTAATCCTTAATTTATTTTTGCTTTTAAAGTAGTTTTATTTTTTTCTTAAGGAGATAACAATTATTTCAAAGAAATTAAAAGACTTTATTTAATTTTTTTTACTAAAAATTTATAATTATTTTTCTCTAATTTTAGTCAGCAGATAATTTACGCTTATTTTATTATACTTTTTCAATAAATGCAAAATTTTTAATTTAAAAAAATAGTTTTTTTTTAAAGAAAATTTAAAATATTTTAATAAATATATATTTAAACTTAGTTTCAACAGGAAAAGGAAAATTGTAAATGAAACAGGAAACATTTAAAATTTTCATTTAGGAAAAAAGCGATTGGCAGAAGCAGAAAAAATCAAAACTTGAAGAGAAATGGGCTCACCTAGTTTTGTTCGTTGGCCGGTCGTGACATCGCAGGTGCGAGAAATGTAAATTTGGACAGACAGGTGAATGAACAAGCACGTGTGCCACGCTCCTACAGGAACTGCTTACGTATGGCATAGGAATGGGAAACGGGCCGACTGACGACGCTCTTTTCGCACGCTCTGATATCTCTCGCGGACGATGCGAGAGACATGCGCAACGCACAAAACATCGGCGGCAGCATCGGGACGCTCTTGCCGTTACACTCCCCAACACCCACGACAAGCCGCAAGCCGTACCACGCCGTTGTCTGCCGCTTTCCAACTATATAGTTTTCGCGCTCTCAGTGAGAGAACTCCTACATGCAATTAAAAAAAAAAGCGCACTTTGTTCTTTCAACGTAAAGTAAAAGGACGCTTTTAAGCCGCCTCGGGGGTTGCCCTTTGCCGGAACCGAAAACAATCGCACCCCCCGAGGACAAGAGCACAAAAGCTTGCATTAATTAACATCACAATTAAACACTTTACATTATACAGGCAATAATATAGGTTTTATTGTGGCGCCACTTGCTCTGACGGAAGCAAAACAAAAAGTTAATTATCCTTAAGGATAAGGGTTGAAATTATTACAATTAAATTTAACGTTAAAATCAGAAATTTTAAATTCATTTGTTATCTTTCTTTTTTGTATATTTTTTGTTATTATTAATTAATTTTAAAAGAATTTTATCAGTCAAATAACTTTTATTAAATTTTTTTTTGAGAAAATTCATTTCAAATAAAAAAATTCTAAAATTTTTCTTTACTTTTGCACAAATTGGAAAAATACTTGTACACCCAGAATAAAAGTTATTAAATTCAATATCAGGAAGAAAAGAAGATGTCAGGAGCAGACTGAAAAATAAACATTACGGGGAATTCTCTGCAAAACAAAATTAAAACAAACCGGCAGCAGTATAATGTTAACTTCCCACTACTGTGTTATATAAGAAAACTGCTAAAAACACATTCAATTCAACCGTTCCTGTACTGTTTATTTTCTGCAGTGGAAGAAAAACAAAAAAACTGAAAGCTAGCAACAATTTCATCAAGTTTTCCGTAGGTATAAAAATGAAAGAGAACAACCCTCCGCATAAACGACCTATCCTATCGCATAATCCTTTTTATCAGCTGCACTTTAGATAATATACCAATCGAAAAATCATTACCGGGAGAAATCCATCAATATATGCTGCGATCACCATAAATTACATCGTCATTTACAAGCAATTCGGATTCGGGATGCAACGAGAAAACAATGTTAATTAATAATAATCGCAATTTATGGATATAATGACAAGATTTATGAGGCGCTCACATAATTACTTCCTGCTAATCAATCAATGCATACAATGGGCGTAAAATCGAATAGTTTCCAAATTTGCAATACAAAAAACAATGAAAAAAAAAACTAAGAAAATTATAGGAAAAAGGTTTAAAAAAGGAATTAAAAAAATTAGATTTTTAAGTTGTTTAAAAAATGCGCAATGTGCAATGAAATCAATTTTTGATAATCAATAGGGATAATGTAAAACCGGCGCTGTTGGTTATCAATCACACTTTGGTCGAAGAGGGAAAATTATATTTAACTGTGGCGAATGATCAGCATTGCCATTTGCTGAACCAGATCATTATTCCACTAGAGAAAATTCGACCGCATCAGATCGAAAATGTTAATAAAGTTATCTGAATTTCAGTTATTAGCTTTGCTCTCTGTATATAAAATACATTTTTTACACAATCAATTCAATATTTGACCCCGGCAATTTTAATTTTACTTTTCATAAAAGTTTAGATTACTTTTACTATATAAAATTTAATTTAAAACTGCTTACTTTTCTTTTACACAGATAAAAAAAGTATAAATTGTATTAATAATATAAATAGAAATTAAATTGCAACTTTGAAAATAAAAATAAATAAATTAAATAAAAATGAAACATGAACAATAACCAAAGCATAAATTTAAAAAGAAAAAAAGCCGAATTGCGAATAGAAAAAGGACATCTTGTGCAAGGCAAGCAGACGCAAATTATTTCAACAGGTAATTGAACATTAGTGGCGTCGGCGGTCGGAACTGTGTATTTTGATACCGGAAATTGTGCATATGCACCGCTCCCATACCGGCACTAATAATCGTTTGCCTGGTTCGGATGCACAGCAGACTGAATCGCGAATATCATACGATTATTAGGATGGTCGTTTGTTCGTTCCTAGTTTGAACTCACACGTACAGATAACGATTGCAGTTGCTTCGTTCGTTCGTTCAGTACGTACGGTTCGTTCGCCTGGAATTATATGCACCTAGTATGCATTCAAAGTTGCTGGTTGCACCATGCAGTAGCTCTCTATGAAAATCGATTCGCGTTTATATTACACGCGACGCAACGGATGCGAAGAAAAAAAAAACAAATTAAATATGTCTCGAAGGGTTCGGGCAAAGATTGCCAAGTTTCATGTTGCATGCTTTTTAATGTGCATGCCATAGAAGTATGGAATAGTATGGAATACCGACGAAATAGACATGATGATAGTGGGTGGAAACTTCTGTTCAGTATGTTTCATATCATTTATTTTCTTTGTATTATTTTTTAAAAAAAGTTTCAAAATATATATTTTTTTAATAAAAAAGTTTAATCAATTGACGGATAAATATTATTATTTAATATAGAATATTTTTATTTTATTTATTATTATTTTTATGCGTTTATCGTGCTAATTGCTAATTGCTACTAATAATAATTTAATTGATAAATTAATTATTTACCATATGTGGTTCGATTTATGTGTACCTACTATCGGTAATCCTCGCGAAAATTATCATTTTTTTATTTATCTTAATTGTGTAATTAATAATCTATTTTTGTCAAAGTATGTCAAGTGGTTGTTCCATATTTTTATGTTTTTGTAATTAATGTAATGATTTAAGTCTATGTTTTTGTAATTAATATTATAGTTTAAGCAGTATTAAAACTTTATGCAAATATTGCAAAATAATTAAATAAAGATGACTCACATTGTGGACGTATCCTGCAGGAATTTTGAATCCTACCTGAAATAAATGAATTGAAATAATTAGTTAATGTAAATGTAATAATAACAATTTTTTTTTTGAGGATTATAAAGAATTTTCAAATAAGTTAAATTAATTTTAAGTGAATGATGTAATTGTCGAAGAATTTTTAATTAAAAAAATGAAAAATAACTGAATGCTAAATAAAATGGAAATCTAATTATTTGTTAATTAAAATATGTTATTTAAAGAAAAATAAATTAATTTTATATTTTATGCAAAAGAAATTTCATTAATTTAAATACATTTCAATTTATAATAAAAAAATCAATCAATTTTAAACTTAAAAAGTATGAAATCAATACAAAAGATCCTTAAAAATACAGAAAATAAAATTATTAATTAATTTAAACAGGAAAATTAAATAAAGATAATCGAATTTTATGTTTTATTAATTAATTTTTTTTTTAATAATTTAATTTTAAAGTAATAAAAAGTGCATAAAAAATCAAATTTTAACTTAAAAAATTATCAAGTCCATTCAAAAGATCTTTCAAAATGAAGAAAATTACTTTATTTATTAATTAAAAAAGGTAAATTAAAGTAACAAAACCAAATTTTATGTTTCCTTAATTCAAATTTTAAAATAATATAAATTTTAAATTATTACTATAATAAAAAATCATTTTATAACATAAAAAGAAGCAATCATTACAAAACACCTTTCAAATAAAAGTAGATGAATTATAAAGTTAATTTAATCAAGTGAATTAAAAAATAAAATTTTAAAATCAAATATAAGTTTTGTTAATTCAAAAAAAACTGTTAATAAATTAGCTTTTATTTAGATAATAAAGTTGGAAAAAGTAGTAATAACTCAATCCGAAATTGCCATTAAAAACTACTAGAACCCTAAAAATTAAAGCCATAAAATGCAATTCCAAAGTGAATATTCATAAAAAAACTCTAATGACATTTTTAATACTCGTATTTCTAATAAAAAAACTTGTGCCGTTCATGGGAAAACAATGCAACACAAAAAACGAATTAAATTAAAACTAAGTTAAGTAATATAAAAGCCATAAATGAAAAATGTAAAACTGTAGAAAAATCCTAAAACCAGACGCTATTATTTTACTTTATTCAAAAGTATCTCAATCTCTTGGGAAAATTCTAAATTCTCCACATAAAAAAAACCTCCTTTTAAATATCCTTAATTAAAACGCTTTAAGCCGAATAAAATCATTCACATATAAAGCATAAACGAAATCCCCTTAGCATATATTGCAAAACTAAATTAACACTATATCCTTCCATTATTCTCCCTCGAAGAGAAAAACTTTTCGCGCCAGTAAAAGTAGAGCTTAATGCATTTTGCGAAAGTTCAAAGCGTTTAAAAAGCTAATTGGAATTATGGCATTACCCTTGGGAGTATCTAATTGGAAGAGCAATGGGCAATTTTTACTTGACACAACAAATGGGCCATCGTCAGAGAACATCCGAACTGATTATTTAACACAGTCATAAGAGACGCGCGGCGTGTTTGTCTCGCCACACCACACTACGGAATAATTAATTAGTGCGACGCTGTCTGGCACTGATTGTGTTCTCTCGAAAAGTTCGTCAGCAGTTATAGATTCATTATAATATTAGTATACACGCGCTGCGAGTTCATTAATAATTAAAATTTATTATTGTTGTTTGGAAATTTGACGAAAAGAAAAGTTTTGTCGGGCGAGCTTTCGGGTACAGTGTGTGGGTAATTCATTATTGATGTTTGCGAATTAATAGGCGTCGGCCTTTGACGCCGATTCACGCATATGGATTTGTCATTGCGGAATGCCGCTGGATGTGTGCACAAATACGTACGCCCGCTTAAAACCCAATCAAGAGTAAGATTAATTGCTGGCACCGAGATTTGCATAACTCTAAGGACCTTCCTAATAACGACGCTCTCTATTGAATCGGCCCACTGAATATGTAGTACTGGTGTAGAGATATTGTATATGGAAATCATCCCCGATAATTGTATTTGCATTCATTTCGTTTCGCTTCGTGTATTCAAATATTATACTGGGTATACAAAAACTATTAGCAAACATTTTATATATCTTTTGGTTTTTGAATTATTCTGAATAAATTAAGTATACTTTTTTAAATTCATTTAAATTTAAAACAATTGACATAGAAATAAAAGCAATAACTGATCCTCCAAATAAATATTTTTTAAACATCGAAAACATTTTAATTTATAAAATATTATCTAATAATCTGGTGAAAAAAAAACATTTTACACAGCCAAAAATTAATAATTGATCCAAATAATTATTTTAAAACAATATTTATTGAATTTATAAAAAAATATATTTTTCTTATTATCGTAATCAATAGCAGCTTTTAGAAGGAAAGAATAAAAAGAAATTCAATCTAAATTTCAATAATTATCAATTGCCTAAGATCATTTGACATAGAAAAAGTAAAGATTGTTCTAAGTTAAAAATTTAAACAGATCATTTTAATATGTAAAAATTTAAATATATAATTTCTTTGATTTTGAAGATAAAAGCAAAGTTTTTAAATTGCTAAATAAATATACGAGTAATTAAATAAATGGTAAAAAAATTCATCTGGAAAGATAAGAAAGAGTTTCGAAAGAGTCAAGAAAACTATTTGAAATAGAAAAATATAATTGTTAAAAGTAATTTTTTTACAAAAATCGAATCATTCTATTAAAAATTTTAAACCTCCCTAGATTAATAATAGAAAAACACTTTTTTTAAAATTTAATCAAAACCTTAATTGACTCATTATTCCTAAATTCCAAAATATACCACAGAGAGGTTAAAATTTAAAATATTTATTCATTAAAAAATTAATTCATTAATATCCCTTTTACAAACAAAAAATAAAAGATAACAAAACAGCCCCCTAGGACCCCCTGTACACTTATTGGTTGTTTGATACGATACTGATAGGGTAATTGTTGGTCGTTGGGGTTAATTTGAAATAACTTTTCAGGATAAACTTTGAGGTCAAGTTTGGTTGATTAAATAGTTAAAACGGTTTTGCATTTATATCATTATTCCCAAGGGAATTGTTACAAAAGCCATCAGTGGATGCTTATAGGTATATCTATCTAATGGCGGAAATAAATTCCGAAGCCAGGAAAGAAAAAACGAAAAAACAAACAAACGGTAAATTATTTGTTATCTGCCGAATGAAATAGCGACGTGCTCGAATTTTTGTCTGAGCTGTCCTTAAAACAATTCCGTTCAACGTTATTATACCTATAAGTACGTTATTCTATCATTTCCTCGTTGCCTTTTTGTTTGCGCCTGGCTTGAGCTATTCGGATTATGTTTGGATGAAATAATCCTTGAACGGTTCGCTGTACACAAATATAGTGTGCACACACGCATAGGGTCGCACAGATAGACAGGATAAAGGATCCTGGAGTGATAAATCCGTCGTCGTATCGACGAGCCCATTAGAGCGTATTTAAACACCGACATCAATATTTTACGCTTGCGGTACTAAAAATTATTGCTAATTTATATCTCCGAGCGATTCCTTATTTTTAAACAATAGTCCTTTATATTTTCTTTTGAAATTTCTTAAGAAAATTGAAATGAAATAAAAATTAATTTATTTAGGAAAATATTTTGATGCCCTTAAGGAATTAATTTTTTTAATAAATAAATTCTGTTTTCCTTTTGAAAAAAAAAACAATTTATTTTGAATTAAAAAATAAAAAAGCTCAAAGCTTTTAAGCTGTAGATGTGTAGACGTAAGTCCAGGCAAAATAAAAAATAAAAAAACAAAAACAAGCACTTACAATAATATTACTAAAATTTTATTAGAAAACCATTTCGCGTTTCCCTTCGCAGTAAAACTCCATTTTATTGTTTGCAAACATTAGTGGCATGCAGAGAAAAATATACACACAGTTGTCGTTAAATTGTAAAACCGTCGCGTTTATATACATAAACTAAACTTTACAGCGCGAATGCCAAATATATAAATCGCTTTTGCACAAGTGCAATATGTAGTGTAAGAAAACAAAGTTGTGTAAGCAAAATTTTATCGATCGCGTAGGTAGATTCGGTATTTATAAAAGAGTACTGAGTTGTCTCATTAATATTCTTAGTGTTATTTTCAAGACCTACATTGATAAATTGTCTAGACTCGAACTTTCCGTCAAAATACATAATAAAAGGGAAAATACATAAGAAACCCGATAGGAGAGACTTGTTACATGTTCTTAATTCATCATAAATATGGATGCGTCTTAAATTCAGTAAAAAAAAAAATAATTAAAATTTTATATAAAAAATAAATAAAAATATTGCACAAATTAAATGAATCATCAAACTTAAATAAAATTTAAAACAACTCAAGTAAATGACATATTTTAATTACAATCAATTACAATTAAAAAGTAATTGTCATATTTTATGTTAAATTTCTATTAAATTTAAAAAAAAATACGGAAAATACTGATAAATAAATAAAAAATGAATACAAAGAAAAAACCCCAGGAAAAGACGGAAAAGCGCGAGAAGGTAATAAACAAAGCGGTGGTCGATTTCCACATCAATTACAGAACCATAACGGAATCGGCACGTCCTGTCGATTTCTCATATCAGCAGCGGGAGAAAACGGGGCCGTGCACGCCGGAACAAGCTCGCACAACCAGATTGGGCATCCTGCAGAAAGGACCGAAGAAGCGGCTGCTCACCAAAGGACTCTGGCTGAACAACAACAAATTGAAAACTTTGGAGGGAATCAACGAGTTCGTCAGCGGCGTGTTGGAATTCCCCGACAAATTGGAGCTGCTCGACCTGTCCTGCAACGAACTCAAGACGATCCACGAGGACCTCTTGAGGAACAAAAACATCAAGATTCTGTATCTGCACGGCAACCAAATCGAAGATGCCAGGGAGATTTTAAAGTTGAAGAAACTGACGCAATTGCGCGGACTGACTATTTACGGGAATCCAATTTGCGAGCGCAAGGATTTGGGCAGCATTCGCAAATTGGTCGTGGATTATTTGCCCACGCTGGAAAAGCTCGATTTTAATAAGTACACTAATTTGGAGAGATGCGCCCCGATTGATAGCAATGCTAACAAGCTGTTGAGGGAAGTCGAAGGGGAGAAAGGCGATTGGTTGTTTGAGAAATTCAAAAAGTATCCCAAAGGAAACAAGGAACAAGTCGATGCCAGATGTGACAAGTTGCAAGAAATGAAAGAAAATGAGGGGAAATAACAGGAAATGGAAAGCGGAAATTGCATTTTAAATTTATATTGAAAACAAATTATTAAAATGTAATATTTACCTTTTTTTATATTGCTACATTATTTTTTCTATTTTTATTTTAATATTATATTTTTAAAATAAATGGCAAATTATTTATAGATTTGATTATGAAAGATGTTTATTTTAGATTGGTCACGTTGACAGAATCTTAAGCTTGAAAAACGATTACGAAATGATAGTTTAAGAAATAAGAAAATTGTATTTTTATGTATATCAATGAAATTTTAATTCTCATTACAAAAAAATGAATTATTATTTCAATACACAATGAAAATTATTATTTTTTAAATTCTACATTAGAAAAACTTATTTATTTTATTTTATTTTATTTTAAAATGTAATATATTTTTTCATTTCAAATAAAAATTTCAAAACTTTTTACTAGTAACTACAAAAAAGCAGCAACAAAAAACAGCTTACAAAAGGTTAAAAGTTCAAATCCCATCAAAGTCAAAGTATTAAAATGCTGACTGGTAAAAAAACCGCCCGCCAATTTATAAATTTCAAACAATACAAATCCCAAGTGTTAAATTCTAGCTAAAGACGCCATCAAAAAAAACAACAGACCAATAAAAAAACATGAGCAATATTAATTGTAAGCCATGAAACACGTCATTACATAAACTCCAACTAAAAGCTGGGATTTTCAGGCATCAGAAGAAAAAAAAGGAAAGCGGAACGCTTAGGGAAAACAAGAAAAAATGGTCCTTTCGGGCCGTTTGCCGATAAACTTAACGCGATACTAAACAAATCCCATCTTCTGTCTGTAAATGTATGTGAATTAGAAATTAATGCGTTGGTCTGTACTGCAGCGAGCAATATTTCAATATGGTAACGCAGAACTAGGGACGTTTTTTCTCCCCCGACACAAACTCACACATTCAGATATACGCAAGCTACATATACGGAGAACATTTAGGAATGTGTGTTGAACGAATAATAAATCGTAAGGAAATCCATTTGGAATGAACGGTCGACAGATTCTTTTGTAAAAATCATGCCAAAACAATGGCTGCCCACACAAAACTCAGATGAATGTTCGGTAAACAACGAACTGCATGCCGCCCCCAACAAAATAATAATTAAATTTCGCATTCTGCCTCACTCTCTCTAAATTTGCAATTCTTTGGATAATTAATTAATCAAGCTTAGTAGCAACAAAACAAGGAAATCCTATTAGAGGATTTATGGAATTAAATCTATATTCCTATTGTTCAATAATTGTGGAACATAATGTACCACAAAATCTATAATCTTCGATTTATTTTCAGGATTTTCAGTAAGAATGAATAATCTTATTATACTTGTATTATTTAATGAGAATACAAAGACAATTGTTTGATTGTCTGAGCTTAATAAATTAGTTGTTGAATGTGCAAATACTGCAAATAGAAGAAGATTATTTCCAAAGCTAATATTTGTTCATTAAAGGATAAATTTAATAGATTTACTTTACTCGTAAATTGTAATTTAGTACAGGTTGATTACATTATAATAAATTACAATAAAAAAAGAACGAATTAAATGGAAAAAAAAATTCGGTAAATCACATTTTGTGCATAGCTGTTAAATTTTCGAGCCGTTTCAGTTTCTGCAAAATTAAACTAATATATTTATTGCGCCCTTTTAAAAGAAGTAAAGTCGTAAAAAGCAACTTATGGACGTTATAAATTTCAATATTAAAGGCGAATTACACTGTATAAATTGTGTGTTTATCTACATTAATTCAAGAGAGCACTTTTCGCACTAAAGTATCATAAACAGCCTACGAACTAAGCGTTTCACTTCCCGATTGAATTTATTATGTCCGTCAACGGGGGAAAAAGCAGCGAAAGCACCAAGAGCACCAAAAGTAAGGGCAAAAATAAAGCGATAAAAGGCACCCTTTATACGAAACAGCAACACAAAACGAGCGTAAAAATCATTTCCCGAAATTTTCTTTATTTTTATTTATTTATTTTTTGTTATCGAAATAGGTGACATTACTTTTCGGTCTTATTTAGCTGACTAGACTAATATTGTTCGTGCATCAATTGCAAGAAGACGCGCAACACTATATTAGATAGTGTAGTTTGAAAGCAAAAGACGCCGTGCACTTTATTGGCACTAAAGTGCAAAGTCTACAGAAACTCGTGAAACAGAGTGTGGCGAATTTATGGCAGAAGTAACACAAAGCAAAATTTTATTCGATCTCGCTGTGAAGTAAAAGCGAAACACATTGAGCTTTTCGGAAGCTACTTTGCTACGACACCTATAGAAAGGTACGATTTGCACACGGATTTCGAACTGCACTAGCCGATTGGTTGATGGAAAATAAAGGATTTTGCTTCTTCAATATTTTTATCTGCTCCTCGGCTCTCTTTCTCTCTATATTAAAGCAGATGAAATCAATTCCGGCAGATTACTCGCGAAAGGATTTAGGTAATAATTTGTTTTATGACTTGCTGTTTTAAATGTTCGTTTAATGAGAAGGTTTTACGGTGTATTTTCGTTTTACGATTTCGCCAAGTGCTAATTTTTCACTTACAAATTCTTACATTATGTTTTACTACTTTCTGAGTAATTTTAAATGTCTTTGTTATTTGCTAAAGTGTGAATAATTAGGTTTTGTTTAAATAAATATATTCTTATAATTTAATTTAACATTTTTTGTGTTTGAATTGAAAATTATAATGTCTAAACAAAATAGCCTATAATATCAAAATGAAGATTAAATTAATAAAAAATTAGAAATTTCAATTGAAAAGATTAGAAAAAGTCAAAAAGTTATTAAAAAATAATAGGATGTGAAGGCGCTGGTCCAATACCACTTATTAATTAATCTTTAAATTTAAATTAAATCATAGAAAAAATTTAAAAGTTTAGAAAAAGACGATTTTGAAATTACGGAAAGTGAAGGCGCCGTGTCAAATATCACTTTTTATTTATTTTAAGTGTAATTTATCATTTTTTAATTAAAATAATTAATTCATATTTTTTGCACTTTAATAAAACAATAACGAAAATAGTATTATCTAGTAAAACAGCCATTTATACTAAAAATACTGTTAATAAAAAAAATAGAAACTTTAATTGAATAGCAAAAAAGGTCGTTTTAAAATGAAAGGATGTGAAGGCGCCGTGTATAAGCCATTACTATTTATTTGAGAAATTAATTTACCATTTTTGTCAACAAATTTTCTAATCTTATTTTTCTTCTCTTTATATATATATTTTTTAATTTCTGGAAAAATAACCATTAACATAAAAATCCCGTTATTAAATCATAATATACCGGTATACATCTATACAATATAAGATGAATAAAGAAATTCGTATTAATATCAATAAAAATAAATTTAAAAAAGAAAATTTAGATAAAGGCGATTTTGAAATGACAAGATGTGAAGGCGCCGGTTCATTATCCCATTCCATAACAAAATAATTTTCACTATTTTTAAAATGATATCATTTTTAACTTTACTATTGAATAATTAAATTATGTAAACAAATATACTTTTCTTTTTCGAATAGAAAAAAGACAATTAAAATTATAGCCACAATCTCAGGACCATTTGCGATCGATCCATTAGAAATCCGAGAAGCCGAGAAGCGAGAAATCCTCTGTTGATGGCCGCCCATTACTATTATTTTGACATTATGCGACACGTCAGTTTAACGACACGTGCGATTTCGGCGTATGCCGCCGCTCGGCAGGATTAGGATTAGAGTAATCAAGCCGTTTAATCGACTAATGGGATGGTGGGCGTAGCGCCACAAAAGCTATTCGTAAATTATCATTAGATGGGTCAACGCGCACCGAATACCATAATCGACTGACTATGCCGTCGAACGGTACTTCGGCCATCCAAACACAGTGACCACTGCCGGCCATCCAATCGTCCATACGAATATAAATGTCCCAATCCGCAAAAGGATTTTCATCAGTGAATGAACTCGTCCAATTAAACCTACTAAGCAATTAGATACATTTTTAAAAAGGAAAAAAAAAACGATTTTTGTTTTGCTAAAATAATATAATAATAAGCAAAGTAAAAGTTTAATGGAAGTTATTACTTATAAATAATGCGGAAATGCATTAAATTCAGTGAAAGTGCGACCTAATCTCTCTTTGAAGTTGCAATTAACGCAGCAGTATATGAAGGTGGATGTAGATGAGTAAGTCTTAGGAGGCAGCGACATGGAAACACTGATATTGGGGGTGGCTTTAAAGTCGTTTCGCGGCATACACACGCACCGTGCAGCAGCACACTTACTTCAAATGGGATACAATATTTGACGGGGAAAATTACGTTCATTAGCGAAGCAAGGTTAACGCCGTTATTGCTGTACGTTTGCCACGTTAAATGCTGACACGTTTTCTTAGCGTTTCCTCAGCAGGGGTGGCCTTACTATACACCTTCATTCATTCATTATACAGGGCGTCGTTTTTAATCAGCCGGTTTTGGTATACACTTTTTTTTCACTAAATCGTTTTTATTTTTTATAAAGAATCGAAATATGAAAAGAAAATTGTGTTATCCCATTTAAAATTTCAAAGTTAACATCAACTTCCGGTATACCCGGAAGTTCTCAAGTACTGAAAATATGTTAGGAAAGTAGAGTTTAATGAATAATTATAAAAAGCAAATTGAAAAACACAGCAAAGTGAAAGAATTTCAGTTAATAAAAATGAAAAACACGATGTGAAGGCGCCGGACACCAATACGAGATTAAGCTACCAATTCAAAAATTACTACTTTGAATAGCTTAAAAATCAATATAAATCGGAAACTGAAGTCCCTGTATACAGTCAGTATCTTAATCTTTGTGTGCCAAGCAAACAATGTGACGAAACAATTTTCCGGGAGATAATTTGACGTTTTTAGCCGTCCGTACGGTCGTTACGTGCGGTGTGTGCGGTGCGAGGCGCCGCCAACATAAAAGTCGGTGACTCGGTCTGTTTACTTCCGGTCGATCTTTTTAAATGACGGATCCGGAATTGCGCAGCGCAAGGATCAAAGTGAGAAATTGCAAGTTGTGGCCGATCATCCAAACAACGGATATCCTTTGCACGAGAGGACCAAATCAAATAGATCTAAGTGCGCTCCTAAACTTCCAACCGCCCATTGTTTGCTTTCAAATACCGTTCTATTCTACAAATTGATCCAATAACAATTTTAATTTAATATCAAACTATTGTATTTTTTATTTTACTAAAATTTAATTTCACATTTTAATTAAATTAAATTTTTAATTGTTTATTTTATTATTATTTTACGTTAAATAAAAGTATAAAAGGTAATCCATTTATTAAATTTATTACTCTATAAAAACATGCAAAATATAATAAAAAAACTAAAAAAGCGAATTTATAGTTTAAAGAGGAATTGCAGTTTACAAAGCATCGATCAGTATGGTGCAACAACAATGAACAAAAACCTTTTAAGTGCATCGGACGAATGTTTCTGTATTATCGTTGGTCATCAGTAAAAAAAATCTAAGTACAGCAGAGACTACAAAAGAAACTTGGAGCAAAGTTTAGTAAGTGGATGATTCGTCATATGCTCTATTCAAAGTTATAATATCGCTGCTGAAATTGTACAGAACTGACTTACAATTGGCTTACGAACTTTCATAAACTAAAAGACGATACCACGAGACTATATTGTAACAACTTATCCGTTGACAAAAAAATAACGAATGAATATGATTAATAGTTGGCACGATCCGCTGTTTGATATAATCTTAATATTAAATTTCCAGATATCAGATCGATATTCAGCTTCATTTGACTTGGAAAAAAGGAACTTAATAGATGTTGGAGCGCATTCAATGCAATAAACAAGATATCAATATTATAATAGAAAGAAAATTTAATAATTCATTAGGCAATCAATCAATTTTTTCACTGTTTAAGGGGGTGCGGAAAAAATCTTGTTGCTATTATAGTGATAACCGTAAGATTTTCATTTTTTTTTCTTTTCGTTGGTAGAAAGGCCTGCAAGCAATAGAAAGAAAAAAGAGGAATGAAAAGACTACAACAAGAAATAGCTCGTTCTT